>BEGY01000193.1:5194-33403 GCA_002335675.1 Chlamydomonas eustigma | reverse complement strand
TTGGTGATAGTGTCACAACATCAGGTGAGTAGGTTGGTGATAATGTCACAACATCAGGTGAGTAGGTTGGTGATAGTGTCACAACATCAGGTGAGTAGGTTGGTGATAGTGTCACAACATCAGGTGAGTAGGTTGGTGATAGTGTCACAACATCAGGTGAGTAGGTTGGTGATAGTGTCACAACATCAGGTGAGTAGGTTGGTGATAGTGTCACAACATCAGGTGAGTAGGTTGGTGATAGTGTCACAACATCAGGTGAGTAGGTTGGTGATAGTGTCACGTATATTAATGTTTATTTTATGTTTTATCGACAGAGGAAGTTTGTGAAGCTCAAACATTCCTGCTCCTCAAAATGAATGAAGGACGAGCTACTGGCCACTCCGTCAGCTTCACATTATAGATACGTAGCAGCATCTGATATATTGTGTCATCGAATCTTGTTTACAAGTTGTCAGCTGTCCTCTGTAAGCCTGCCCTTCTCAATGCTTATGATACATTCAAATGCTCAAGGCTGGATCATGGATCCCTCCATGCAGGTATCATGGAAGGGCCATGCTGCAAAGCTGGATGCTGCAACACAGCATGTCAGGTACTGCTCCCAGCATATCATACCACACAGCATGTCAGGTACTGCTCCTGCTAGCATATCATATTACCACACAGCATGCCAAGTGCTGCTCCCAGCATATCATACCACACAGCATGTCAGGTACTGCTCCTGCTAGCATATCATACCAGTAAGCTTTCTCTTGAATGATTGTTCAGCATTACATTTTGTGAGAAAAACATTATTTAGCAAAATTCTTCATTTCACCTCCTTCATTTTTACTCATCTTACTAACCCTCCTCAAGTTGGAAGCGTGGGGCTACATAGATGTTGCATTTTGACTTGTGTGGTGTGGTGGTTGTGGCAGGTGGGGAGAGGTTGCCTTCTGGCTGCTAGCTGGTGAAGATTTTTTGCCACAGGCCCCAGTGTCCGCTGTGGAAGGGGATGAAAGTGTGAATAATACTGAACTATGTGTGAACAATACTACAGTCACACGACCAGCTCCTACTTCAATAGGCGCAGGGGCTGCTGCCCCTTCCAGCACACAGACCAACAATGTGGACATCTGGACATCCGATCCTTACGCCTTGATTGACAAGTGGGTAATGTTTCTGCCCTTGCCATAACAAACAATATAGACACAACTTTAGTGCCTTGAATAGTGCCTTTCTACCTAACCGAATGTTACTCTCCAAGCTAAGCTAAGCACGTCTTATTCTTTGAATTCGCTGAGATTCTAGTTCTCATAGCAACGTATTTTGTCCCCCTTAATGTCATATTGGCCTGACAGGCAACCTTGTACTTGCACTCCCAGTCGTGTCGGCTCTAGTCGGCTCTCAACCTCCAATATTTATGTCCCCTGCATCAGGTGTCGTCCAGGCTTAACACAAACACATAACTCAAGACACCTCATGGGTGCCAGCTATCAAACCAGGGTACTTGCTCAGCTTGCTCTGGCATTAAAGGAGGCTGGAGGGGATCCTGCACTACAGAAGACGCATATTGTGCTGCATCTCAATGATGAGCAACAAGAAGCTGCCACGCGCATGATCTGGAACCATAAATTCTATGGTGAGCTTACTAGAACCATCCGATTGGTCAAGCTGCCACGCACATGATCTGGGACCATAAATTCTATGGTATATATATATATATATATATATATATATATACTAGAATAACTAGAACCATCCGATTGGTCAATTGATACGTTAATTAGGAGGTGTAAGACGTACATCAACAAGCGTCTAGAACTGTGAAGAGGCAGGAATGCTCATGTCAGATCATGTGGAACGATCATGGTCCCTGTTCTGCCTGTACTCAATGCAGAACTTTCACAACATGGAGACTCTGCCACATTAAATGTAAAAGTTATTGTTTTCAATGCTGTTTGTGGATGCTGGAAAATCATTCCTTTGTAATTTGTCCTCTTTCTTTTCATGGCAGGCTTCAAGAGAGAGAATTTTGTGATCGTCCCGCAGTCCCGCCGAAGCGGGTACTGTTATGAGCCCTCCTCCCAGCGCTTTGTGGCCACGGAGGCAGGCGGCAGAGTGATGGCGGGTGGAGCCGGATGTGGAGGGCCAGAGAGCACAGGCACTGGGATCGCGGCCATGCAATTAAACTGGTGTCCAGATGCCTTCGTGATGAGCCCTGAGGGTTTAGTGGAGACCTTACATGTTTCACCTGCAGAGGTAAGAAAAGAGGCCATGATGATACTCAGCAGCATAAGGGCAAGAGTCTAGCTTGAGGTCTAGAAGTAGGGATTATATCTGAGTTCGAATTAAGTGCACTCTGCACTGTTCAGCCTCTGAAACATGTAAATCATGATGGAAGATTGAGATGCCCAAACTCTGTAGTTCTCAGTTCTTGCCTGCATATGATGTTGCTTGTAGAGGCGGTACAGAAATCAAAACAATGTCATCACGTGTGTGCATGAGCGGCAAGAATGATAGTAGAGATAGTAGAGAACATTTGCTATCTAAAATGACATCCAATGTAACATGGTATCCTACTGGTCCATTACTGCAGTTGCTGTCTGAGAGAGGGGTGGTTTGGCTCTCTAACTTCAGAGCTAAGGACTTGACTCTGTTTGGAGGTGGCAAAGAAGTGCTGGATGTACCGTTTGTTGCAAAGGTAAAATAAGTGGTTAGACCTTACTGCTTCTGTCTGTCTTATCTAAGGATGTCCACAAAAAGTTGCTAAGCCTTGTTTATTACAGACCGCCCTCCCATTATCTTACGTACTTCAGAATCAAATATGGATGATGGTCCTAAAAGTGTTATGTGACTACAAAGGTATGAAGCTGAGTTCCACACAATTTCCTTGATATCTCAGGCTATGCAGCTGCGAGAGAAAAAGAATGCCTCAATCATGACAAAGGTAAACAGCGAGTTCAGAAATGGCTAAAATGTTCAGGATTTTGATATAATTCAAGACTCAGGCCCGCTGATGAGTTCATGTCTGAAGCTGATGTCTCTTATAACCTGGATTTTGATATAAGTCAAGACTCAGGCCCGTTGATGATGAGTTTATGCCTGAAGCTGATGTCTCTTATAACCTGGATTGTTCCTGTGGCAAGCTGTGGAATAAGTTGGTGGAAGGCATGTCCCCTTGATGTAACTTCCCATGCCTTGAAAGCCTGATTCCTAAAGATTATGCTGTGTACTATTTCCAATCAGATATCATGCTCCTCTGGTCCTCTGAATACAACTTTGTTTATGTCAACTCGAAACTTGTGCCCTCCTGCTGGCATGCCCAGGTCATTTTATCAGATGCCATGTCCACAGCACGGTCTATGGACAGCATTGTCCTTTCTCGGGGTGGCGTCAACACTGAGGTATGGACAGTAGAGCATTATTCAAACAAATATGCTTTACATGATGTGATGGAGAGTGCAAAATCTTTTTCCAAAATATGTTGCATGTACTGAAGAAACATGAAACTAAATCTGTCGGATATCTAGGAATAAGTGAGTACAATGAATGCTGCAAAAATTGAGGCAGCATCAAGATGATGACTCATCATTTTCAATACGAGGATTGCTGTTTTCTCCCTCTTTCTTAGCTGCGGATGTCCGACATTGTCTCTCACCACATGCAAAAATCAGTCTCTATTGCAAAGGCAGAGATTGGTGGGAAAGTGGCAGTGGGAGTGCAGAGGTGAAGTACTTGTTCAGCTATTGCAGAGGTGAAGTACTTGTTCAGCTATTGCAGAGGTGAAGTACTTGTTCAGCTATTGCAGAGGTGAAGTACTTGTTCAGCTATTTAGCAGTACATGACTTTGTACTACGGTTACGTCGTTACCTCACAAACAGATTGTTGGTCGCGAATACGTGCACCAAGGGCACAACCACGGCAAAATAAATAGTCTCTTTCGTTGTCTCAATCAGACGTTTCCCGTCATCCATGGTTCCAAAACTATTGGCCATGCCATAACACAGCGTCCTTTCTAATATCAATGCACGACCTGCTGTGCTTTCAAATGAACAGGTACATGTTCCATGTTCCAAGCCTGAAGAAGATTCTAACCAGCAATGTTACCTTCCGCCCGCGAATGAGGCTGAAGGCTGACATGCTGTACCTGAACATGGACATGGCTGATATCAGCAGCGCACCTGGCGCTATCATGGCAACACTGCAGGTAAGGCAGCAAGAAACATAGTCACAGCCACAAGCCTGCCTGTAGTAAGATGTTACCATGCACTAGCTTGTTGAAATGCCTGTAGTAAGATGTCACCATGCACTAGCTTGTTGAAATGCCTGTAGTAAGATGTCACCATGCACAAGCCTGTTGAAATGCCTTATTTAAGATGTCACCATGCACTAGCTTGTTGAAATGCATGTAGTAAGATGTTACCATGCACTAGCTTGTTGAAATGCCTGTAGTAAGATGTCACCATGCACAAGCTTGTTGAAATGCCTGTAGTAAGATGTCACCATGCACAAGCCTGTTGAAATGCCTTATTTAAGATGTCACCATGCACTAGCTTGTTGAAATGCGTGTAGTAAGATGTTACCATGCACTAGCTTGTTGAAATGCCTGTAGTAAGATGTCACCATGCACAAGCTTGTTGAAATGCCTTATTTAAGATGTCACCATGCACAAGTTTGTTCCTCCCACCTAAGACGCAAAGCAGGAAGCTCCTTGCACCTTGCAACTTATCCTCCTGCCTATAATACCATGCAGGAACCTGAGCCATGCTTGTGTTGCTGTCTATCCTGCCATGCAGGTACCGGAGCCACCTGTTGTAATATCTGGAACTACGAACCTGGAGACACTCTTGACCATGGCTGAGAGACAGGACAAGGATTCAAAGTTCGTTTCATACCTTACATCCTTGAACCCCAATGCTATCAAGTCAGCTTCGATACCAAACTTCAAGGTGATGAGAAGATTAAGTTTCAACTCCTAATCTGTCCATTGAGTGATTAATTGAGTATCTTAACTAGGAGTCGCAACAGCCTGGTCATGAATGAAGTTTGCTTGTGCAGATGCTTTCTCATGGCCAGGCTCAATGATTGATGTAAAATGTAGATTATGTGTTCTTCACCTGGTTATTTTTGCTTCACATTATACTTCTTTGATCACGAAGCCTTGGAGATGACTCTTGCCAACAACACAAAGCACATGATTTATAGAAGTGACAGTTACTGCCGTATCATCATGTGTGTATGCAATCATAGAGGTGTTGCCTCCATGCTAGTTTAGCTCACAGTGCTGCCGTATCATCATGTGTGTATGCAATCATAGAGGTATTGCCTCCATGCTAGTTTAGCTCACAGTGTTGCTGTATCATCATGTGTTTATGCAATCATAGAGGTGTTGCCTCCATGCTAGTTTAGCTCACAGTGCTGCCGTATCATCATGTGTGTATGTAATCATAGAGGCGTTGCCTCCATGCTAGTTTAGCTCACAGTGTTGCTGTATCATCATGTGTTTATGCAATCATAGAGGTATTGCCTCCATGCTAGTTTAGCTCACAGTGCTGCCGTATCATCATGTGTGTATGCAATCATAGAGGTGTTGCCTCCATGCTAGTTTAGCTCACAGTGTTGCCGTATCATCATGTGTCTATGCAATCATAGAGGTGTTGCCTCCATGCTAGTTTAGCTCACAGTGCTGCCGTATCATCATGTGTGTAAGCAATCATAGAGGTGTTGCCTCCATGCTAGTCCAGCTCACAGTGCTGCCGTATCATCATGTGTGTATGTAATCATAGAGGTGTTGCCTCCATGCTAGTCCAGCTCACAGTGCTGAGCGAAGTCAGGCTGTCCACTCTGTTGGCCATCAATATTGAGAGCTCAGTAGCGCTCAACACTGTTTGTCCTCATCACCACTTTGTAGAGCCTGGCACCTGCTGCAGCGGTACACAGCAGCACTACAGTAGTATTTGTTGGTGGGGTTATGTCCAGCATCCCGGCAATACGTTTGGCGCTAGCCCTTGCTCGGCCTGGAAAGTGAGTTGAATTTAGGACAGCATTACAAGGACTGAATATTCCTGTGAATTGCTGACTAGATGTAAAATATTGTGACTGTATTGTCTCAAACTGTCTTGCACCCGCCCATGCAGCCAATGCAAGAACTTGCTCACATTATCAGCTTTGTTATTTGAAGGCGTTCAATGTTGTAATCTTGGCTCTTAGTATTGTGACTTAATTGTCTTATATCTAGGATAATTGCTAAACTGTCAAAGTTAGTTAGCAGCGACACATGTTCTAATTATTCAGTAAATGTAGCAGTAAGTCCACTGGTATAATCCGCCGGTATTTTTACCTAATGAATCTTATGAGCTACCCAACACTGTGTTCCTTACACTGTCTTGTTGCTGCTACCTGGTGTGTAGAGATGTTGTGAATCTGGTCACTTTCGTGGCTGATGATTCTCAGTTGGTGGTGGGCCAGATTATGTTGTCCAAAGTGATGACTCACTTTATGCACAAGTCGGTAGAGGTCCGCACTGATGTAGTGGTGAGGCTGGGATCAATATGCATGTGATGTAAGGCACCCACCAAGTCCACGTGGTAGCTTTGATTAGTTTGAAGTGGTCCTTGGCCCCAATTTCAGCACTTCAGTTGTGTGAAGTGCTTCATGACAGTTGTTTTCTGTTACAAAGATCATCCACTGTAAGTTGTTTTCTGTTACAAGGATCATCCAAGCTGTAAGTTGTTTTCTGTTACAAGGATCATCCACTGCCATGACTCGTGAAATAAGACTTGCAATTGTAAAGGACCGCTGACTCAATGCACTGATTATGAGTATGGGTGGCCGGTTTGTCGCTCCTGCTCATGGTAAAAGGAAAGGTGCCAGTGTATAGGAAAGAAGTGCCAGTGTATAGACAATGCCTCAGTATGCTTCAATGCTTCATATCAAGCTTCCACAGAGCTCTCTGTCAGTCCTGTACCCGATACTGCATGACATGCTGAACCCCGATTTGGCATGACCTGAACCCTGATGCTCCATTACCTGAACCATCCGATGAGGCCATAAGGCGGTAGCAAGCTATGATTATGGGATGACCAAATGTTGTCGTGTTATATCTTTCTTGATGATAAGCTGTACATGCCTGTTGTACTGCAGGTGCGTGGAGGATCCTCCCTGCTTGACTCTATGCAAAAGTAAGCATTGGCACTGAGTTTCATCAGATCTTGATCACCTAAGCATCAGAGCCCCTCAAGTCCTAGTCATCAGATCAGATCCTTAACCTTGGTGTAACCATTTCATCAAGATAACATGTTTCTGCAATGGTCCAACATTGTTTTGTGCACCTAGCTCTGGTGGATCTCATCGTTACAATGGAACTCATTCATCAGCGCCCTACTTTGTTTACTATTTAATAAGCTCTTAACTCATCTCTCCATTGTCCCGCCTCCAGGTACGTTGAGCTCTGGGCTGCGAACTTAGTGATTGTGCCCTCCATAGAGCTGGCCAACCCCAAGCCTGAGGCAACTTTGGGATCAGTGGCCCTCTCCATCATCAGACGATTAGAGGTGCGATAGGTGCGATGTCGTCCTAACAGTCTTTCGCTAGGATCGCTACATCTAAATTCTAAACTATGGGTCAGCACCCACCATAAAGCATGCGCAACAATGACTCCTGAAGTAGTGGGAGGAAATAGAGGAAATTGAGATTCTCCTTCACAGTCAAGATCCCAAGCTCTTAATATGGGTCTCCATTACTGTAACCATCCTCCCACCCACCCTTTGTGCATGGTGACCTCCTTTCCACCGTGTGTGCATGGTGAACTCCTTTCCACCGTGTGTGCATGGTAACCTCCTTTTACTCCTTTCCACCGTGTGTGCATGGTGACCTCCTTTCCACCGTGTGTGCATGGTGACCTCCTTTCCACCGTGTGTGCATGGTGACCTCCTTTCCAACGTGTGTGCATGGTGACCTTCTTTCCACCGTGTGTGCATGGTGACCTCCTTTCCACCGTGTGTGCATGGTGACCTCCTTTCCACCGTGTGTGCATGGTGACCTTCTTTCCACCGTGTGTGCATGGTGACCTTCTTTCCACCCTTTGTATATTATGGTGATGTCTTGATCAGGTACCCGCCCTTGTTGTGACACCCAAAGCTGCCAAGGCTATGGAGGTGCTTCATGAGCGCCAGCATTTGCGATTGCTGCTTATGGTGGAGGGCTGGTCAATGCCGCTCCTCAATTATTCATGTGACAGGCTGCTGGTTGCTAAGAGGGGAGACAACCTGCTACTGGGGCAGGTGAGAGATAAGCGCATGATGAGATAGAAACAAGCCAGGCAGTTCAGGTGCTGAAGAAATATTCACTATAAGTAACTTACTAATGATCTTGCATTCTATGAGAAGATGAGCTTTTATTCATGGCTTCAGCTCTTACCTTCTTGCTACATTTTTCAGGTTTACAGCTTTCACGCTGTGATCCTGAAAAAGTACGCTTTATTCAATCTGTCTCTAGAGGTCACATACTTTGTTCACACCGTCCCAGGTGTACAGCTCTCAAACTTGCACGTCACAACAAAAGGGCAACATGCGCCGACACCTGTCGGATTTCACAACTATTGCACACTCACGGAGTGTGCAGCGTATACAAGAGGTGAGTGAAACATAAACCCTGTTATCAGTCACAGAGTGTTTGAGAAGTGTACTGAGGTGTTGGGTGTTTTCAGACGAGTTGCTTTGCTGCGGTGATGGGTACATTCATGTTATGGTTACCTATGTCAGATGTTGGCATATGCAGAGCATATCTTGGCATGTCACGTTGGCACACAAAACCCTAAACCCTAAACCAGCAACAGCTATTGAGACTTGATTGAAGGAGAAGAGCTCCAGTGCTCATTTGTGTTTTAAATTGTGACTGTAGTATTTAAAAAGGTTAAGAGCATGATGCGTCACGGTACCTTAAAACCCTGCTTCCCCCTCATCTTCACATCTTCTCTGTAGCTCCTCCTTGATGGTCTTTACCATGAAGCTGTGTCTTCAGCTGTGGAGGACTACCATATCAACTTGGTAGGTATCCAGCTTCCTCCTGGTCCCAAGGCTCTTCCCAAGAGCCTGATCAGCCTCTTGAGTGCGTCCAAGGCTGGTGTTCTAATCATGAAGCAAGGTGGCAGCAGTAGCAGCAGAGCGCTGTTCTAAGCAGAAGATTGTAGGTGGCAGGTGTGCTGTTGTTGTAACAACAAGGCAGAAGCACATTCCTGGCAGAACTATGCTTAGTTGTAGTATGTTGCTGAGAGAGCAAGGTGTCTGAACTTGAATCTTAAGTCAATAGGCTGACTGTGCAGCTGATTGAGAACTAGTGTGTTGTATCATCTATGTGGAGTCGCGCTTGGACTTCTCCCTGTGTGGTTGTTGTTGTAGTAACATGGAAGGGTTGCATTGTTAGCAGGATTTTCCAAGGTGATGACATGGACCCCTGATCTCTGTCTTACCTAGTCTAGTTACGGATCAAGAAGTGAGGGGGTTTTCTATAGTAGGCTTAATAATAACTGATGAGATATCTCTTGAATGCATATGATGATTTACTGCTTGCACTTCTTATGGGCTTGTTTTGTTGTGATATGAAAGTGTCGTTAATTACCTACCTAACAGCCTACTTCTGACTTTTGATGATGGTCCTGCTTTCATGAGTTTGCTTTATAAAGCAACCTCCGTTCCATCAGCTTCACTCATCTCATAACTGAGTTTTGTACTGAATCTTATCCTCTCCAGCCTGGAGTCTCTTTATTGTTGTTAGTATTAGTGCATCAACTTCGTCATCTCGTCTACTTTTGGGATGATTTACATTCATTGGTCGCACTCATCATTGTTTACAGACCTAAATGTCTTTCAAAGGCGTGTCTCTGTCCCCATTGATAAATATGTACGTTGAGAATTTTTGGAAAATACGGCAGATACGGTCAGATATTTATGATATGAGGTCCCGGAACCAAAGATTCCATTTCAACGCTCGCAGACATTCCGATCATCTAATATCATTTATCGGAACCATATATAATGAGAATGATAAACTCAAAAACTGTTCGTCCAGGGTTCTCCAGCAGAAGGAGTTCCGTGATCGTCCAAGCTAAGATTAGAGTTGGAATCAACGGTGTGCTTGCACCCCTGCTTATTTACATCATATACTCTGTGGGATGTTCGTATAACTCCCCGGAATACCCCTTGTTGACATCCTCATTACCTCACTTCACAGGATATGGTCGCATTGGGCGCCTTGTGCACAGGTATTTCAATTGCGCATATTCTGATTATGGGCCAGCTTGTAACATGTTCAGTGCCTAATCTAATTATTGCAGGTCGATTCTCTCTCGAGAGGACATCGAGGTCGTCGCAATCAATGATCCATTCATCGATGCCGAGTACATGGCCTACATGTTGAAATATGACAGTGTTCACGGACAGGTAAACTCTCGAGAGGCCACGTGATTTGATTTGAAGTCTTCCTTACTACTCCGTTACCTTGTCAAACAGTTCAATGGCTCTTCAAAAGGAGGAAAAGATGGGTTTTTCGTCAAAGGTGCAAAGATTGCGACTTTTGACAAAACGTGAGTTGGGACAATCAGTTGTTGTTGTTCTCAAGTTGCCGTTTGCTAAGTGTCAGTCATGATCCTCTCTTAATTTAATTTTTACAGAGACCCCACCCAGATTCCCTGGGGAACTGCAGGAGCAGATTATGTTGTCGAATCCACTGGTGTATTCACTGATATCGCAAAGGTAAAAAGAGGATTAGGAGGATAACAACGTTGAAGAGGACGAATATTTCTGAGTTCGAAGTTCCGTTACGTGTACGTCATACTGCGCATGCTTCCCACTTGCCTGTCAATCACGTACAACTTCTCCTTTGCAATTGGGACAGGCATCAGCGCATTTGACTGCTGGCGCCAAGAGAGTGGTGATCAGTGCACCATCCGCTGATGCCCCTATGTATGTTATGGGTGTGAATGAGCACAAGTACGACCCATCTAAGGACTTCATCGTCTCCAATGCTTCCTGCACCACCAACTGCCTGGCACCCTTAGTCAAGGTGAGACATAAAACTCCAATTTCAGGCCTTATGAAATGTTATGATGCACCGCCAGTTGCAGAGGCCAGTCATGAAGTTAACAGAGCAGCCATGTACTACCCTCATGGCAGTTGATGCAAGGGCCTATTTTGATAAAATGACCACTGAAGAGAAGTAGCATGGACTCGGAAAATGAATGGGTGACTAATCCTTGGGCCCTCACTCATTTCTGCCTTACTGGTTGTTGCACCAGGTGGTCCACACTAAGTTTGGCATCAAGGAGGGTTTGATGACCACTGTGCACGCTTCAACCGCCACACAGAAGACTGTGGATGGGCCTTCCAAGAAGGACTGGAGAGGTGGCCGTGCGGTCAATGGAAACATCATCCCTTCTTCTACTGGCGCTGCCAAGGCTGTTGGTAAGGTGAGGGCGAGAAGGAACTCAGGGACAACATTGTTTAGTCCTTGGATTTTGTCCGATCTGGATACCTGTAGTACAGATCCACTTGCGCCATGCTGTCTGATCTTGATACCTGTAGTACAGATCCACTTGCGCCATGCTGTCCGATCTGGAAACCTGTAGTACAGATCCACTTGTGCCATGCTGTCCGATCTGGAAACCTGTAGTACAGATCCACTTGCGCCATGCTGTCCGATCTGGAAACCTGTAGTACAGATCCACTTGCGCCATGCTGTCCGATCTGGAAACCTGTAGTACAGATCCACTTGCGCCATGCTGTCCGATCTGGAAACCTGTAGTACAGATCCACTTGCGCCATGCTGTCCTGACTTCAGCACCAAGAACTAAATTGCCAAGTCCATTTTTGACATACAACACTACATGCATCTGTTCATGCTGAACTCTAGGCAAGCCCATCCTTTCATTCATTCTTATCTCCGTACTCCTCTCTCTGCAGGTCATCCCTGAGCTCAATGGAAAGCTGACTGGCATGGCGTTCCGTGTGCCAACCAATGATGTGTCGGTAGTTGATTTGACTGTGACATTGGAGAAGCCAACAACTTACGAAGAGATCATGAAGGCTTTGAAGTCAGCTTCGGAGGGAGAGATGAAGGGGGTGAGTAGCTGTGGAAACAAGAAGACAGCAAGGAACCAAGGAGCTTTATCCTTTAGGACAGGATGGCTGTAAATTAGGCCTCTCAGCATTACCATATTTCATGAACCCTGAGGGTATGTTGTTGATGGGAGGGATAGGCAATGTATAAGACACTCACAGAGCCTTATTGTGTATGCCATGATGCCCAGGTCTTGGGGTATACTGATGAGGACGTTGTCTCATCTGACTTCATCACTGACCCTCACTCCTCCATCATTGATGCCAAGGCAGGGATCATGCTGTCACCAACCTTCGTCAAGGTGGGTGCTGATGCAGAAGGAAGTGTTTGGTGTGTAACTGTGATCACTAATTATCAACCACTGTCACTAAATGCATTTCAACTTGTTGGAAAAAGTTGGGTAATTGTTAAATCATGGTGGTGGGCAGGTGAGTACACCTTTGAAACCTTGTATTTCACTAATACCTTGTCTGAACTTTCTTGTCTGTAGCTGGTTTCTTGGTACGACAATGAATGGGGATACAGCAACCGAGTGGTGGACCTCATCTCCTACATGGATAAAGTCAAGGTGGCTGTTTGAAATGCTGTTTCAGGCGCTGAGGAACTTGGATGTTATTCGGTTTAGAATTGAAGCCGTTTGGATTATTCATAATCCTGTTGAACACCTTGCTGACTAGAACATGAAGGTTGCAGTTGTATTATATAAGTGGATTGATGATGAGAGAAATCAAATTGACGCGTGCAAGAGAATTTAATCGCTCGAGGGAGACCCTGAACCTTACATTTTCTATTTTTGTTTGTTTTTTATGATGATTGTGAATGAGCTTTGTCCTCAAAGCCCCGGATAGGCAAGCTCAGGAATACATATTCTTCTCATCATCAATTCAACAGCACCGGCATTACAACAAAGGCAAATAGGACACGCCTGATAAGCCCGTGGCCTCCATGCTCAAGTCCCACAAGGCATCTTGTTTCCTGAGATCTCTACTAGCTGCACTGCTAGAGAGCGGCTTCCCATTGGAGAAGTACCTGGATGACATCAGCATAGGAGTTTCGTAACCATGAAACCAGGCTTGTGCACCACTCACTTCATTATAATGCTGAGTGTTAAGAGAACACCTCAAATCCTCAAAACGTTTTGTTCCAAAGTCCACTTTCCTACAGATGACTTCATGAGTCCCTGAAAGCCACACCTCAGTCCACACAGCACCGATACTGCCTCCACAATCATCAAAGCAGGCACAAACATTAGAGGCACTTCAAGTTCCACCGATATCATTACCTGCCAGTGCCAAAGACAACATCCTCCTTATCATCAGCACCCCCTAAGATGCTGTTAGCGCCATAATTGTGAGGCTTTCCTGCCTCTTCTTCTGATGCCATTTCCACACTATCTGAAAGTCCAGACTGTGAGCATAACGCCTGCCGAGGTAGAAACGCTCCAGGGCCAGCCACTACATCCGCCACTCTCTGAGCACCAACAGACAATGGAGTTGCATAGGGATGTGATGCCATGGTCATGTCCCATTTCTGGCGCTCATCCCTGAGGGATGAGTACGATCGATTGTCACTGTCAGGATCAACAAATTGAACTGCAATTCATGCCATGCACCTGGATATCCTAGTCAAGTAGAGGAATGATCAGTCTGGAAGTTCAAATTAAGATATGGAGATAAAAGAGAAGCCATGCGATAATCAGTAAACTTCCAATAATTGTCTCATGCTTTAACTGCATGCTGTTGCTTATGGTTGCAATTGTAATTTCATCTGAACTATTACTTCAAAAAGTAACCAAGCCGGACTTTTACACCACTCTATCTCATAAACACATTTTTCCTTGAATCCTCAGTATTGAGCTCTTCAGAAGTCTACGTATTACTCACATTGAGAGGCCAGCTTTGGCCAAATTAGAAGTTGGGACAAAGCCAGGAGTGACAGCGTCCACTGTGATTGGCAGGCCCGCCTCACGGCACATGGCTGAGAGCTTGAATGTGAACCAGAGGTTGTACAGCTTGGTGAGAGAGTAGATCTGAATGGGTGAGAGGGCTACCGTTGTCTCTTCAGGAGGCGCTTGGTCCTTGCTATAATAACTAATTGTGGTGTCTGGTGCCCTTCCAGCTGTCAAAGAATGGAAGTAGTTGGGTGGTGGTTCAATGCTTCCTAGCCCCAGCTCTGTGTGAAGCTCTGAGGACACAACCACGATTCGGGCACCTCCACATGCTTTGGATGAAAGGAGGGAGGGGATCAGGAGATGTGTGAGGAGGAAGTGTGAGAGGTGGTTGGCTTGGTAGGTGGTCTCCCAGCCGTCTTCTGAGAACTGAAATGAGGAAGTAGAGGGCTGGATCCCAGCATTAAGCTACAGCAGGATAAATCAGTAATGTTCTTGTTCTTCAAGACACTGATTGACAGTGGGTTGCAAGAGAAAAAGTAAGCTTGTGTCCAATACCAAAAGAGTGTCTCACAGCTGACTCAGTACTAGTCAACGTAGCAGGAGGGAGGAAACAGAGTGTATTCCAGTGCACCCTAACTGTGGCTCCTTTTTAGCCACACAACTACACAACTATACATCCAAATCAAACGTAAGCAGTGTAATGATTGCTAATGTCGTATTTGTCCAGCTACAAATATTAAGTAGCTATCCTTAGCAATAATTGGATCACACCAGTACAGTATCTATGTCCTCGTAGTTTCTCCTGAGCTCTGCACTCGCAGCCTTTACGGACGCAAAGCTGAGAAGGTCCATTTTGACCCAGCTGACACGTTTAAGCGCCTCAGCCTGTGAGTGTCCAGAAGTGGTGAGCTCTTGCAACAAGCTGTCAACAGCGTCACGAGCTTTAAACTCGTCACGAAATGTCAACACGATTCGATGACCCTGAGTCATAAGCTGACGTGCTGTCTCAAATCCGATGCCACCCTTGGTTCCACCCGTCGCTTGGATCCAATGATGTTCATCTGAATCACCAGTGCTTCATTGGTATTATTCAGATACAAACACATTAGGTCTGGCAGGCCTACTGATCTCCGACCGGTACTGTAATATGTTAAATCTTAACATCATGCGGAAGGAGCATGCACGTATTTGAAAAGGTTGGTTTCACAGTGCCTCCGTTTGGTGTGTTCAGATACTTGTTATTATCAATAGCCCTGCTGATTACGTATTACCTACCTGCCACATGATTCATTTAGCCTGTTAGAAACTGATTTTCAAACTAAGAAGTTCAAAATTTCCAACAACTGCATATGCGTGTGAGAGCAGAAATCATTACAGACACCTTACAATAACTTTTCTCCAGGCTTGTCAGCTGCTAGTCATGCGTGGTCACTCTACTTGATCTCATTTTTAATTCCATGGTTTTTCTGCTGGCATGTCATGCGATCAGAGGTTTAACTTCATGTTTAGTCATACTTATCTTCTTAATAGGATTTCTACCATTATTTCTTTTCCTTATACCATGAAATTCACTGCCCTGCTATTGTGTTATTGTTAAGATATATTGCAGTGCACTTTCTTTTCATCGCGAAAGGTCAAGGTAACTCAGAGCCAGCAATTGTCGCTCAGCCTCATAGCCAAGCCCACATTTTGTAGCGCCTGTTATAAGAATTAGTGCCTTTGTGCATGTTGTTGCTTTTTAAGACGTGTGTGAGCTTGTTGAGCTGTGCAAATAGTGCAAACTGCAATCTTGTTTGAGGATTTGACATATTTATTTCCTCCTCGAAGTCACCATGTAAAGCTCTGCTGGACTTCTTTAGCACTGCATTTTGTATTATGTTAACTGGATGTCAAAAGCTGACATGTCATGAACCTTGAACACGAGTGGGAATTTGCCTCAGCTCAATAGAAGTGAGGGCTCAATGAAATCCCGACTTCGTTAATAACTCATGCAAGATAATGATTGATACAACTGCTGTTCATTGTTGCAATTCATTACTCTACCAAAGCTGGGAGTCTTGCTGATGATGGCAGGTATGCAGAAGCATCCCCTGCTAACCCTGTTGCCTTCATGCTCAACATCCACAACTCCTCCTGCCTCTGCAAATCACAGCTGTCAGGACTGCTAGGACAGGGCTTGCCTTTGGAGAAATACCTGCAAAATGAGGTGGCTGTGGTCCATATAGTAATGTATTGGAGAAGAAATATCAAAACACAAAGATATGGAGACAGTCCTAAACAGTCCATGTCAACTCAAGTCAACTTGGAATGAACTTGGTATGAGCTCCAGCATAATGCACTCCCTAATGAATCGAACATGCAACAAGAGGCTACTCCCATACTCTACGTTTCATCCCCACTGTGAGGTTTTGAATTAAGTGTGATGCCTCAGTTGGGAATTTCAATTGAAGCAAAACAAGCACTTCATAATTTGGGATGACAATGAGCAGTGGGCAATCCATGAGCATTTACCAGTTCATCAACACACCTTCCACTCCCAAACCGGGGCAGTAGAATGCATTCTTCACCATCCCCTCTGCTTGAAGTTGCAGCATTGTGGTTGGTACCAATGACTGGGTGAACAAGCTCATCAGAGGATGGTCCATTAGCTTCATTTATGTCACTCCCCAGACTTTGATCTTTCAAGCCTTTATCAAATGGGTTAGTGTGTAAAGTTGCAGCTTTCTGCAAATTGGATGTTCCAGGTGCTGGCTGCTGCTGTTGCTGTTGTTCCTCAAGGGCTTGCCTACCTGCCACGACATCAGCTAGACGTTTAGCACCTACTTGAAGGGTCACAGCAAAGGGAAGCCGTGGCATTATGAGGCTCCAAGCTATACGCACCCACCTACACGTGAACACGTAAAGGTAAATATTTTAGTGCTTGTTCTATAACATTACCTCCTTCTGCAGCATGACAGTGCAAACATTTACTTTTCGGTCACACCCACTTGGCTCAAACACCCAATGCTAGGTGTGAACTTCACTACTCTTACCAAGACAATCCAGACCTTCCCAGATTGGAGGCAGGCACAAACCCAGGTGTGACAGTATCCACTGTGATGGGCAGGCCCGCCTCAGCACACATGGAAGAGAACTTGAAAGCAAACCAGAGGTTGTAGAGCTTTGAAAGCGCGTAAATCTGAAGAGGTGTGAAAAATGGCTCTTGACCGACCGCTCCTTCTTTTTGATCCTGTCTGCTAGTAGCTGATTCAGTTCTGTGAGTAGCTGATTCTGATTTCAGGGAAAAGCTGTGCAAGTAGCTGGGGGAAGCTGGGATCTTTCCCAGACCTCTGGCATGCAGCTCTGAGGACACCACCACCACCCTGGCCCCTCCAGGGGCTGTAGATGCCATGAGGGTTGGGAGGAGGAGATGTGTGAGGAGAAAGTGTGAGAGGTGGTTGGCTTGGTAGGTGGTCTCCCAGCCGTCCTCTGAGAACTGAGGCTGAGGTTTGGAAGGCACTGTGCCAGCATTCAACTACAAGATTATCACATATATCATTATTCATTAAGGATAGTAGAAGCAGTATTACACACCTGTTTCTTAATATCAACTGCTGACAAACAAGTTTTTTATGGTGCAGGAGTAAGCATATAATAAACATCACAGTAACTGGAGGGTTCTGGAGCTGCATGCCATAAAATGCTTTGGGTTGGCTTGCCTACCAGTAAAGCATCAAGAGATGTGAATTTCTGACGTATCTCTGCCCCTGCTTCTCTTACAGATGCAAAACTCAGCAGATCAAGCTTCACCCATTGCACCCTTTCTCTAGCCTGTACCTCGGATTGCCCAGAGTTCACAACAAGCTCTTGAACAAGGGTTTCAACTGCTTCTTTTGCTTTTGCTCTGTCACGTAATGTAAGGACTACATGATGGCCTTGGGATAATAGTTGACGAGCTGCCTCAAACCCGATTCCCCCTTTCGTTGCCCCTGTGATGAGGACACGCCTAGACCACGCTGGGCTCATCGCTATGGCTAGCTACAAAAAACAACAGATATAAGTTACAAACAACTCGTGTTAACAAAACTAACAAGTTCATCCTCCAACTACCATTTGATCGGTAGATGGCAGTACCATGTTTTCAATTCGCTCTTTCGACTAAACGATGAAATTGCTGACCCCCCTCCAATTTCAAATGACATATCATCAGGTCTCAACACCAGCTAAGAGCCTTTGCAATCTGTCATAGCTGGATCCACCAAGTCCTCGGCAGAGCTTTCTAGCCTCAAAGACAGCACCTTCAAAATGAACACCAGCCCACACTCTGGAGTAAGAGCAATCATTGATGAAGTCCTCAGTGCTATTCCAGGTTACAGTAATGTCCTCCTCTGGTGTCGAGCCTGGTTCTCTTCGACTGCAGCCCTAAAGGCAACGTAACACAAACATTTTCAAGACCAGGTATATCAAATTTGAACTTATCACATAAGCAATATCAAGTCTGCATTGAGCTCTTTCAATAATCATCCCCAAATGTACAGGAATCTTGTAAATGCTGGCTATAATTACCATAACATGTTGTGCACATTCTTATTGACCGCAAGCAGCGTACCTTCTTGAAATATGTAGAGAATTGCAGCTTTCCTGGGACCCCAAGGAATGCTTCCGCATACTCAGCAAAAGCAACACTGCGCAGCATGAGATATTGCACTGAGAGGAATGATTTAACACTCATAGAAAACATAGTAGAGCATGTAATAATTATCCAGGAGGCAGTGCAAATTATAAATCAGTGCTGCAATAACAGCTTGATCCTTGCAGTCAGTCAGACCACACTTTGAATACTGAAAGGACATGAGTTTAGTGAGCACTGCAACTTTTGACATGGCTGGTAAGAAGCGTTTGTACGAAATCACATGATCAAGAGCCTGCTGCACACATCTTGCCTCTTGAATTCTCACCACATGCATTCAGTGACAGATGGTTAGTCTGCATGGGGCATGGTTCTCACCAGATGCATGCAGTGACAGATGGTTAGTCTGCATGGGGCATGGTTCTCACCAGATACATGCAGTGACAGAAGGGTAGTCTGCATGGGGCATGGTTCTCACCAGATACATGCAGTGACAGATGGTTAGTCTGCATGGGGCATGGTTCTCACCACATACATGCAGTGACAGATGGTTAGTCTGCATGGCGGGGCATGGTTCTCACCAGATGCATGCAGTGACAGAAGGGTAGTCTGCATGGGGCATGGTTCTCACCAGATACATGCAGTGACAGATGAGTAGTCTGCATGGGGCATGGTTCTCACCAGATACATGCAGTGACAGAAGGGTACTAGTCTGCATGGGGCATGGTTCGCATGTACGAGTTGTATAACCTTCCAGGGTTAAGGGTTTAGTTCCCTGGTAAGGGCCAGCATATGCAGTGATGTTGGTGTCATGGTACAGATAGCAGATTACGCTGACTGGACGCACGGCATTGATGGGCAGCTTGTTGTACCATCCCACAAGTGCCCCGTCATAGATAGCTGCATGCCCCACAGCCGAGAGATGGGACAGCCAGTGTTGATTGCAAGGCTCAGCAGGTTGTGACAATAAAGAATGTGGTGACATAGTGGTCTGTTTATAAAGATCTCTTGATAAGGTAATCAGACGTCATCTGCATGGAAAAGATGTTTGACGCCCCTATAATATGAAGCAAATACATGATACCATGATGTCTGCAAGTGATGTCAGTTAGAATTAGTTACTATCAATTTACCATGTAGGTAAGGTGTGATTATGATAATGATTTTACAAACATGGAAAGATGTAGATGAATTCATACATGAGCATATTCTAGAAGCATTCTTAGCAGTAGTTATGTCTTACATTCAACAGACAGCGGTTCACATTCATTTTCTGTAAGAAAGCTGTATCTATCTTAGTCACCTGCTAGGAACGTTGCAAGCTTCCATGATGTCCAGTTCTGTTTTAGTGCAAAATTGATGAAGGAACCACCACCAGTGAAGGATGAAACCTGCTAGTGAAGAACAGGATATCAACTCGAATCATGAAAGAGGAGCTGTGCAATGTTCACAAGTAACAGCCTCATGATGATGATCCTGAGCTCATCTCATTTGCTGTTCAGAACACATTATTTCTTTGGGCCCATAACTGAAGAAGTCTCTCCTTCAATGTGCCCGGTTATCGTTAGCTATGATGCTCAAACCCATCCTCCATAAAACACACTTCTGGGCGCACTTCTCCAACAGTGATAACCCTTTGTTCACAGGCACAATAACCTGCCTGTTAGTCAAAGACACCACTTGCCTTAAAGTCAAAGTACTCCATGATCATCTTCTTAGTGTCATTCAGATTGGCACTGGCAGCCAGCACCACATCCGCCTGTGCCTTGTAGGCTTGCAAATCTAGGGCACTCTGGGATGAGAGATAAGGCCTCTGAGATAATGGTACTGAGTACTTCTGGTAGAAACCAGACCTGTTGGAAGGGCAGCAGAAGGGTGTGATGTCCCCAGATTGGGCCTGCAGAGAATGAATGAATAAGGGAAATATAAACAAAGATTCATGAGGCGTAGTCAATAAAGAAAGTCAAACATGAGACCCGGGAACAATGCAATACCGAACATCACAAAGGTAAGGCAACAGGCCCCCCCTTTACCTGAGTAGTGCATCAGTAAGAAACTCCAACAAGGTGGTACGCACCAGGGAGAAGACATGGGTCTGGACCTGGAAGTAGTCGCGGCCGTCACTCTCCATGAGAGGCTGCCACCTGCAGTACTAGTAGCCGCGGCCGTCACTCTCCATGAGAGGCTGCCACCTGCAGTACTAGTAGCCGCGGCTGTCACTCTCCATGAGAGGCTGCCACCTGCAGTACTAGTAGCCGCGGCCGTCACTCTCCATGAGAGGCTGCCACCTGCAGTACTAGTAGCCGCGGCTGTCACTCTCCATGAGAGGCTGCCACCTGCACCAAAAAAGAGTGCACGTCTCGATAAACATCCAATTGTGACTAAGGTCGGCACTCCATTATATCAGTGCTGTTCAGGGTGACAAAAATGTAACATTTATGACTGTAATATCACCACATAGCAAAGCATATCTCACACAAATAATTATCTAGTTAGTTGCAATACAGAAGCTGCGCCTTGACAGATGAGCCTCAAGCAGATTGAAAGTCAGGATTCAATATGATAACTGCGTGTGAAAAAAGTCATGCCAGAAACACGATAACCCCCACCTCGTAACCAAGTCTGACAGTAGACTCACTAGACTCACTAGACTCACTTGGTGATGTCACTAAGCTGGTAAGCAGTGTTGCTGGGAGCAAAACCAGTGTAGTCCGTGTACGGTATTATTGGTATGGAGGACGAGCTTATGTTTGAGGAGTAGGGATCAGCTTCAGAACTACTCTGAGCAGACGTCACATCCATATGACTGGGGCTTGATGCTGAAGAGGCTGGCTGCCGAGTCATTGAAAATGAGGCTGAAGTCGCCTGAGAGGATCACAGACTTGAGGGAGGATGATCATGGCGGCAACCTTAGTTAATGTTGATCCACTTATCTCGCTTGGTACTGTGACTATACTCTGCATTACTTTGGATACGATCAGAGCAGAAGGCGACTACCAACTAATACTTGCTGACCTTAACCAAATACTTGCTGACCTTAACCAAATACTTGCTGACCTTAACCAAATACTTGCTGACCTTTACCAAATACTTGCTGACCTTGGAGTTGGTTCCATCCGTGTCACTGTAAGCACTGATGGCAAAACCCACAGCATTGCCAATGTCCCTAGGGTCAGTGAGGTTAGTGGCATTGGAATATGAGGGGTCCAGCCCAAGGCTGGTTAGCATGCCTGCCAGCACAGGCCCTACCTCCTTGGGGTACAAGTGATTGCCCACACGATAAAACGCATGTGCTATAGCTGTGTTCCTACATAGTAGTGGAAGGGTCTCAGGTAGAAAGAGAAGCAAAAGGAACGTCTACGGCGCTGTCCATATAGGTCTAGGCTAACCACCACGGATATAATGCTGTGACTAGTGTAAGGCCCCACAACATCCTGTGGACTGTCTTAATGACAGGTACCAGCTGTTGTTTGTAACAAAGCGGCACCGCCAGCAGGGCAGCTGATGATGTACCTGCTGATCTCCTCTACTTCCAAACTTCAGCATCATGTCAAACTGCTAGTTAGATGAGAATCTCGTGAAGTAGTAACACAAAGTCACTAGTTCCGCCAACTCAGCACAAAAACAATATAAGGAGCAATTCAGTTTAAGTTTCCTCTCCACAGAAAAATCTGGTTGAGCTGTCGATACACCATCTAAATAATGCCCCTCTACAGTATGATCTTGATGCTTTTGAGATATGATGACAGGCAGGCCCAAGGGAAAGGTACATACCTTGCTTGTGTTGTGTTCTGAGGGCCTGTCAATCGATGTTTGAAGGGCAGACCATAACCAGGGGCGTAAGCATATGGAACAGCTGTTGGTTGAAAGGCTATCAATGCATCAAATGTGGAGGCCTCTGACAGGAACTGCCAGTCATGAAGTGCATCATGACATAAAGCAAAGCAAAGAAGGATAAAACCCAGTAATAAGCAATGAAAGGTGAAGCCATAAACATGCTGTTACTGAAGCCATTATTTTGTACTGATGTGTGCTGGTCATGACAAGGACCTCATAGGCCTCATCAGGTTGCCTGATGTATGCTGGTCATGACAAGGGCCTCATCAGGTTGCCTGATGTGTGCTGGTCATGACAAGGGCCTCATCAGGTTGCCTGATGTGTGCTGGTCATGACAAGCAGGGCCTCATCAGGTTACCTGATGTGTGCTGGTCATGACATGGGCCTCATCAGGTTGCCTGATGTGTACTGGTCATGACAAGGGCCTCATCAGGTTGCATGATAATGTGTGATGGTCATGACATGTTGCTTTATTCTATCCTGATCTGCAGGTTAGATGCAGTAAAAGGCATTGGGTTTCTGAGGTCATATGGGTTCTGACCTGATCCCTGATCAAGTATGGGGTCTCAAGTGCAGCATTTTGATAGCCTCGCAATATGGCAACATACATTCCCATGACAGCCATCTGATCGCACACCCAAAAAGAAAGTAAGAATTGAAGGTTAATAAGGAGAAAACAGCTGTGGTTATTAGTGCTCATCATGAATGCAATTGGTGCTTTATTCTATTTATTCATGATCCTTCTATGCAGACCAAGCAGTGCATCAATTGTTTAAGAGTTGTAATCAGTACAGTGAGGCAGAACTCTTGAAATCTGAAAAATAATCTTTTTCAGGGAGCTTTTTATTGGAAGATGTGAAAAGATGAGAAGCTTCCCTGAAAGCATTATGGAGGAGACTTCTGATCACCTCATTGTCCAGGTTCACCTTGGGCAGCGCAGGAAACTAGTGGGCAAGGAGGCATGCATATTCTTCACCCGCATAGTTACTGCACTGTGCAGCGGGTAATGCATAGCCTGTGTTGCAGGACAAGCCAGATGGGCAGGGAGGGGATGAGCTGCTGTTCACAAGCTTTATAAGCTTCTGCTGGGCATGGCTGACTAAGATAAGCACAAAGACAAGATGCAATATCAAAAGAACAAGTAGAACAAGACAGTGCGAACGCTGCATCATTGTGAATGGAACACTTCAGAGACAGATGTTCAGCATACCTTATTAAAACTCTGTCATCTAATCAGACAAGTGATCGGCAACAAAAATAGTGAAAAAATGTCAGGAGCCTATCAGGTATCTAGTGGTAATTGCATATTTCAATCAAGATTTGAAAAAGAAACGATCGTGCGAATATCCATAATATCCATCATGTTTACCCATCCGCCAGTCCTCAATGCGAGGACGTGACATTGATACCAAATAATATAGGGAGATTATTACATAATTTTTTTGGTTATATCCTTGTTATTATTTTTTTATGCCTTATACTGTAACGACGAAATGCAAACAAAAGAGACAGTTAACCACAAAAAGTGAGACTAACTTGTAACTTTGCTGGAGCGATCTGTGATGCGTTTCGCGACTCCGAATTCTGGACTTCAGCTCAAATGAATTTATTCTGTCATCGATTCTGTCATCTATTAGAGAGGCGAAAGCTGAGACGCAGCGAGCGAGATGCTCCACATCGGTCCAAAGCGTCCTTTTTTTTGGGCTGTCGCTTAAAACGGGCGTGATACATGTCGATTGAGCACCCTGCGAAGCACCGCCAATTGGATCTCAAAGAAAATTTACAGAGTCGGCACACATGTGTGAAAACCACGGACACTTTTTTAATATTATGAGCACTTCGCAGGCTTCAAAGCCACACATTACGTATTTGAAGTTGTGAAAATAATGTTTCATAACAGAAGATTATGGACCTGAGCTGAAAAGATTGTTGTCAAGCACGATGTGTTGCCAGAAATTTCAATTAATCTGATCGAGTGTGAATGCTGTATTCTTAAAACCACCGAGTTTTGTCGTCGACCTTGCTGCCGATGACTTATCTGGTCGATTGCAATTTGCAGAATCTGAACTTCTTTACGAACAGCTCGTTGCAACATGGACGGCACATGACGATGTAGAGGTTCTAGGGAAACACGACGTGAGACATGTCTTAAAATAAACAAGAAAATAAGAAGAATAAGCTACCTCATGAGGAGTGCAGATGGACAGATGGAACCAGGAGAGTAGGAACTATAGGAACTGGAGATCCACATTGATAACTACTGCTCGTTGTAGTAATCATGTTCATCATGCTGATCATGCCTTCACTGTACCATGTATCTAATGTATCACCAAGGCTCTGAGCCAATTAGAGCCAATAAGCTCTAAGCAAATGGTTGCAATGTTGAAGAAGATCTGCAATCAGCTGAGGTAGCTGAGGTCCTGCTAGTAGTCACTCACCGTCGTATAATTCATTGAACATTGTTTACTTTTTACAAGACAATGCATTGATTCTCACAATCTAGTGTTGCATGATTCAAAGTTATGAGCTGCTGCTTGTCGCTCTTCATCCAAACTACTGTTCTCTACCAGCAATACAAGCAGTCTAAATAATCCACTGGTCTGAATCGTTATTCAACTCACACAACCAAGCCTCATCATTTCAATGCATCAAGGTTTAAGGCATACAAGGTCATTCAGCAAAAGTGTGGAGAGAAGCTACAATTGGATAGAATGTCATCAGGAAGCAAATTTGGAGGCATGGACTGAATTCAGCTTCCTGGCCATGGCATCGATAAACGCTGCCACTTCGAGGCTGTGATTACCGTCTCCAAACACAACCATAATGATGTCCAGAACCTGACACGACATGCAAAATTAAGAAAACAAAGGCTGTCAGGTTCCTGATTTAATCAATAACTATGGCAAGGGTTGCTGTAGTAAACAGAGATGAAGGCCTGATAGAATACTACAACAATCAAAAGACTCATATGATGTACTTTCTTTGTAAAAATTCTGCAGATACATCATATTACATGGACACTCAATAATACTGTGGGTGCCTCTAAATGCACTTTTCTTGAGTCCTTTCCACCTAGTACATAATGCTCATCGCTACTCATCACCTACCACAAGTCTCACCTGCTCTTCAGTAAACTCAAAACTGCACTGAGTATGATATTATTAAGCGAGTCACAGCGGCATAAAAAATACTCACTTGGTCAGTAAGACGCACACTCGTGAATCTTGTCACAATTTTACTCATCTCTTGTTTTGTAATAGGGCGCCCCAGCTGTTTGGGTAGAGTAAATATTGATCGTCAAATAATGCCAGGCGGACTAATGGTTTTGAAGCCGAGACTCATAAAAAATGGCAGGGCATGCATTATCAGACACGACCACACGACTCCTCCATTTTGACCGTGAGAGCACAAAGAAATGCTGGTTGTATCCTTTCCAACATGAAAATCTACCGTCTGGTGGCGTCTACCCTCACTTTGCTATCAAGCCGTCTAGGCAAGCATGATAGAACAAGTACATAAATATGCGTGCAAAATCCCAAAGCGAGATGTTTGAATGGCTTAAGCATGAGCTTGAACCACACCTGATGCAGAAATTCCAGGGCAACTTTGAGAGGCCTGAAGTTGCATTGCATGCGATATATGTCCTCAAACTCCTTGAATGAGATCTTGGCATTCAGCAGGCGGGCATCCATAACCTCAATCTAAAGGACCACAGACACACAATTCCACAGGCTGAAAACTTATGTTATCACTTCTGTTTGATTTGCTTCAAAATCAAATGATCATAGAATCTACATGTCCTTATATTTCCAGGGGAACGAAGCAGCTTGTACTTGGACATAATCAGCTACATTACATCAGCAGAACGACTTGCAGCATTTGCTAGTGAACTGTTACCTCCACCCCACAGCGCAAATCACTGAAGAATCCGCGTACAACGGGAAATATTCAGTGGCTGATGTGGCATCCTATTACGCCGAGGATAAGACTGCCAATCATTACCTCGGCAATAAAAGCTTGTTTAGCCTTTGATGTTGTGGCACATCTCCCCCCCTTGCACACAAGGCAGTTTGACTAAGGTGCTGTCGTCCCCGAAAGCGAGGGACTTGTACCTACCCAGATTTCTTCAGTAGTAAGTTCTCATCATGGTATAGGTCCCTCGCTTTCGGGGACGACAGTAGCACCTTAGTCAAAATGCCTCGTGTGCAAGGGGGGGAGATGTGCCACAACATCAAAAGGCTGAACAAGCTTTTATTGCCTAGGTAATGATTGGCAGTCTTATCCTCGGCGTAATAGGATGCCACATCAGCCACTGAATATTTCCCGTTGTACGCGGATTCTTCAGTGATTTGTGCTGTGGGGTGGAGGTAACAGTTCACTAGCAAATGTTGCATGGGCTCGTCCAGGTCACCCTCTACAAAACCTAGTGGAGGGTTAAGGAGCCTATCTCGGACTGACTTTAATACCCAAGTCAGAGAAGTTCCAAGATCCTGGCCCTCCAGAAACGACAGAAAGGACATTTTAGTCCCAGCTTTCCACCTCTGCACTAATTCTTCCGAGGTCTCTCCGAGGAATTGTTTGGATGTCCCAGCACCCCCACCGCAAGAAGCTTTCCTCGGCTTCTTTATCACAGAGCCCACGCAACGTATGCTGTCACCTCCCTTTGGAGCACTCTCGTTACTCTCGTCGCCTCAGAGGTTGAGATAGCATATGGTGCTCGACGCTCTGCCTATAGAAGTATCATCGGCGGAAGAGTTGCTGGGAATTCATACGTCTTATTAACCACGGCCACTACAGGCTGCTGTTGTTCAATTATCGCTGCTGCTGGCTGCAGAACGAGTGGGAGACCCAATGGTGGTATTTGACGATGATAATGGCTGTTGTGTTGCTGCTGTAAGCCAGAAGGACCAGCTTCATACGAACCAAAGCGAAGGACAGCTCGCGAAGCGCCACTCATACGAACCAAAGCGAATGTATTCATTTCGGATGCGAGCAGGCAGCAGAGCTGTGCTGCCGATGTTGCTTTCATCAGCACGAATGTTGTGCCTGCTCAAAGGTGGCGTTGTGTTAGCTCTGAGGGCATCTAAGTTCATTGCTGCCCTTTCCCATCCTGATGTTCGCAACCAGAGCCATGCTACCTCCGACATGTTGACGAGGGTGATATGCGACGCAAACTTGCTGATTGCTTTCACTTCCTTCAAAGCTTTAAGCACTGGTGGAGCGTCACCCATTTTATCTTTAATGTAAATAAGATAATAGGATCTGGTCTTTCGAATCGATTAGCTCGTTTATGTAGCTCCGAACCGTGTACTGCTGCAGCACTTAGATTTTGGCTTGAGACAGTGAATCTTTGAGGAGACCTAGAATGAGTTAGACTTACTTGCATGGCATGTTTTTTGGGTTGAAAGATATCAGAGAAACATATTTTAAAACTTTGTCTAATTAGTTTTTGCAAGCATGCTGTTTTCATCTTGGTATTTGTTCAGGTTGCTTTTTAGTGGTTCTGGCTACCTGAGTACTGATAAACCTAATCAAATGACATTTTTATATTTTTTTTATCATTCTATTATGTATTCTGTGCATGCTGATATGCTCAGCTCATCATTCTGATCTGAGAAATGAGCTCTGACAGTCAACCAAGTCCACCTTGAAAAGTGCAGGCAAAAATGGTTTATGCCACCTAATTAGTGATAAACCTAACCAAATGACATGCTTGAAATTTAGAAAGCATTCTATTAAGTATACTTAACATGCAGGTATGCTCAGGTCATGATTCTGA
>BEGY01000192.1:9499-53224 GCA_002335675.1 Chlamydomonas eustigma | reverse complement strand
GCCTGACTTAATGCAGCCAAGCTCACTGTCTTCCCCATATGTTTGGCAGTTCTCCCCATCTGCCTGACTTAATGCAGCCAAGCTCACTGTCTTCCCCATATGTTTTGCAGTTCTCCCCATCTGCCTGACTTAATGCAGCCAAGCTCACTGTCTTCCCCATGGAAACATTTACAGAGCATAAAATCATATAGCTCAGATGCTGAAGTGATCGACTATAAAAAATGTGTTTCCTGTTCCTATGATGCCAACAGACATGCATGCGTGCTTGGGACTCAATTATGTGTGAAGGGAGCAAAGTCTTGCACAGGGTGTCTCTTGCAGTTCTCAAGGTTAGTTGTCCAGGGTGGGTGTGTACAGCTAATGTATAGGCTTTGCCCAGGATCAATGATTTTGTTTCGAATTGGGAGAGAATAAGATGTTTTTCCAATGATTGGCTCATGTGTTGAGTTTATCTACCTAGTAAATCAAATTAAGAAAAAGAATTAGATCCTACTTCTTCACGTTCATAGATCTTTGATTGGATGGTAAGGTGGTCATTTGTAACGTAGCTGTCCCTGCATTTGGTGCTTTAAAGACATATCAATTGTTTTATTGTCTCAGAGGTTTGAGACGGTGATAGTGGGCAGCTCCCAGCCACAGCTCATGCTCAAGATTCTGGATATGAGGATGAGCAAGCTGACAGACAGTGAGGAGCTCATGCAGGTGAGAAGGGTATGCTTCCTGTGGTGACCCACCTGCTCTGCCTAAAATGTAGATGCTGTTTGTCGCTTCTTGTAAACAAGGGCACCCTCAGAAGGCACTCTCATCGTGATTGACCCGGGATCTCATGATAGCAAACTATGTATTGAGATCTGTCCATGAGACTCAAAGAGAATGGCCATGTTGCTTGCAATGGTAAGAGAAGGCACGATCAATGTCATGCTCAATATGGCGTCGAGTCTTCTTTGTTTATGTGCTGTTTCAACAGGAGGCCTTCAACAACATTGGCGGCATGCCTAGTAGCCGCCTGGCCACATATCGAAGGGAGGTTGCTGAAAGCCCTGACTTTGCTCGACAGGCAGCTGTACACATGACGGCATCATCCATGCTGAAGTTGGAGCAGGAGCCTGCTCCTCTGGTGCCCATTATGCCACCCTCCACCAGCAGGGTGGCTGCCAGCCTCAAGGCCTTCATGGCCAGCAGCTTCAGGTCCAAATCTAACAGTGGGAGTGTTACGGGCAGTGAAACGGGCTACAGTAGTAATGATGACAAGGGTACAGACTCAGGGACTTTGCCACAGAGGATTAAGACTGGGAGGACTGCATCCGGGAGGCGTGTCACAATCTCTGATTCAGTCGAGACTTTGATCCTAGGTTCTAGTAACTCAGTTAATGGTAGCAGCCCTTAGGTATCGTTGAACTTGAATTCTTGATGGCTACAGGATAGTAGCCTCAGCTTCGGCATCCTATTCACCTTGAATGATAAAGAACTTTGTACTCCATGAGGTTTATTTTCTTTGATTTATGAATAGGCTCAACAAAAATTTCAGTCCCACACAATTATCTGAGTTGATTTAATGGAAACATGTTTCGCTCATGTGGAAATTTACACCAGATATCATGTGATGTGTCTCCTCTTCCGGCCTGTGTACTTAGTATCCAGAGGGATGTCTGTGTGACCCCTCTTACGCATTTGCTCCTTCTTCTTGAAAATCCATTCCTTACCCTTGGAACCCTTCCCGTCACCCATCTTGCGCTTCTTGTTGGAGCCCCTACCATGGACCTAAACAAAATATTGAGACAGTTCGAGAATCGCTGCAACTAACCAAGGGATTGAACAAAAGGACATATAGCATACGTATCCTAGTTTTTGGATGTCTAGGTCTGTGGACAGGTACAACAACATCATTTTAACACCCTGAAAACCACATGGTAGGACGTCCTCGTGGTGTGTTTTGAATTGACGTACCTTGACTTCACTTCTTTCCTCATTAGAGTCTTCACCATTCAGTCCTTTGGCCTGTACACATAACATGAGAAATGTCTGGCTGAAGAGCTCTTTTTGTGTTTCAACCCCAGCACGAGCCGCAGGAAAGACATAGGAACCAAACAATGAAATCCCATGATGAGACAACATGACATAACTCAATGGATGTTCTGATAGTACATCCCACAATTAGCAGAGGATTGAAGCTGCGTGACTCACCTGTGGGATGTAGGTGCTTGTTCCAACCATCAAAACCAAGAAGTACTTTTTGGCTCTCGTACTGTGTGGGAAGTCCACGACTAGACCGCCTGAGAACCCAACCTGCATACCAGGTTACAGAGAAGATACAACATGTAAATAACACAGCTCGCAAAGAAAGCCATGTCTTCCTGGATTTCAGAATTACTGAGAGTCTTTGAACAGCATGTCTCTTCGAATCTCAAGTCTAGTCAGTAAAATTAAACCCTAGCACAAATACTTTGTAGTGTGTTCTGCCATGACAAATCAATGAGAAAGAGAGGCCAATGCTTGTCCATGTTCCTCTCATGTATCATGACCCTAATGATCCTACAAAAACACTCATTGCGTACCTTCATGGCAGCAGCCACCATCATTTCAGCTTGAGATGCATTCTCTGGGTACACCTGCAAGCAACCACCATGAAATGCTGAGCAACCACCATGTCAGGATCTTGCATTCATGGGAGACAAAGCTGGGGTAGCAAGACATTTTCAGGATACCCTAAGGGCTCTTAACATGCCTAGGGTTGTTCACCACACCATCAACAAGGTTTTTTTATGCATGATCTCTAAACCATCAAGGAATTACGTTTTCAGCGGATGCAAACCCTGAAACCCTAAATCATGAATAAGCCCTCATGCAAAGCTGCACTGACCTGCAACACAGCCCTGGCACCTCGACGCAATGCGGCATACAGGGTCTCAAAGAACCTCTTCAATCGCTTCCTGCATCAAAAACAGATGAGAGCACAGATTGTTTGTTAATGTCCATATATACATCTAGACCCTGACTACAGCTTGTGGATAGCTTCCAATTCACTTATGAGCTCTGTTGGTCATCACCTGGGATCGTGGGAAGACTTGTCAGCATTACATAACCACTGTACTGCACTGATGGATATGGCACCGTCAAAGGTACCAGGTCTGTACATCAGGAGGTACAATAAGGCTTATTTGATTTATTTTGGTTGTGAGTGTTTTTAAGGTACAAGAGAACGTTCTGATGTTCAGCAACCAGCTCATATATCAAACCCATGCATCAGAGAGCAAATAGAAACTAAGCTCTCTTTTGCATCCCTTTGCTTCAACTCTAAACACTTCACCAATCTTTAGTAAAAAAGTCCTGAACCTATTTTACTGTTTTTTGCATAATACTTCACTTCAATTTAATTCCCACTTCCTATCAGAGCATTAAGACAAGCATGAAAAGACCTGGACACTGAATTGCTCCATGTCAATACCTGAGAGGCATACCATGTCCCATATCATGTAGGCAGACATCTCCTTCAACCTCTCGCTCAACAGCCACATCCAGCATGGCAGGGCTGATATCAAATCCCACCCACATTTGACCCTAACAACATTATGGAGGCAGTGCATGAACATTATGGAGGCCATGCATGAACATTATGGAGGCAGTGCATGAACATTATTGAGGCCATGCATGAACATTATGGAGGCCATGCATGAACATTATGGAGGCAGTGCATGAACATTATGGAGGCCATGCATGAAAATTATGGAGGCCATGCAGGGACAGAAAGGTTGCCTAGCACAACGTCGGAAAAAGCATGACGCTCACCAGCTCAGTCAGCTGCTCTCCGCTGAGCCCTGAACCACAGCCGACATCAAGGAGCATTTTCGGGACCCCATCATCAGGTAAGGCAAGCAGCTCTACAGCACGCTCTGTCAATGATGACTGCATAAAGCACGCATGTCAGAGAAAGCCAGAGAAAAGGAACTGAGCTTTGATTGGTAAAAATGCATATGTACAACTTGGGTGAATAAGCTCTCCCTAATAAAATATATCCGAGCATGTGGGAAGTAACCATTTTTGAGCGCCACCCTCTAACCTGAATTTCAATCATGCGACTGTTGCTCGTGTATTTCCTAGCTTCATCTTCATTGTAGAAAATTTCAGGTGGTGCTGTGTGCTCTGGTCTCTCTCCTTTCCCCATGCTCTTATGATTGCTTCAGAATAATTCTAATGGAAAGGAGGTACTTGCGATGCTATTTGATGGCTAATCTGATTCCTATGATAAGCAATCTAGAATGGTTGCTCGTTGCTGATAGTCGTCTTTTTTGTGCTATTTAACTCAGCAATCTTTGCCTGCAAATGTGGATTTTTTTATTTTACGTCAGAACATGACGGTCAAAAGAAGATACAAATTTGAAAGAGTATGTTCCACTTCAGGCTTACCTCCATTTCCTCTAATTTTTGCAGAGTGATCGACTTAAGAGGCAGAATTTTAGGCTTGCACAGAATTTCGGTCAGATTCCCCTTCTCGGATACAACTAGGCCAGCTTTTGGTAATACTTCGTAAACTGCTTGTCTCTGTAGAACATAATTGCATGTTGAAACTGTTGTCGACAAATATGATCAGCAGCATATTGCATACCTTATCTGACATAACTGAGCAACGTGGCCAGACTGTTTCCTATAAGAGAATCTCCAGCTTACATGGGAGGCGCATTGTGTGGATTCTTCAACATGTGAAAAAATCCATACCTCTGATCTGTTTCCACCTCAGCAAGATTGGACATCGACAACATAACGCTGAGCACATTCTACGTGATTAATGAGTCCATTTACACGGTTGTTTTGAGTTCTTTTCTCTTAGTACTTCTAGGGATAGTTAATGTTTCGAAACTAAGTAACTCCACGGTGACGCAAAATATTTTGCACTCTAATTTCCAGCGAAGTGATTTCGAAAAATTTTCTCTATCATAATACTTCATCATCATAGTTCTCCATGCTGATTGCTGGAAGATTTCAACTAGGGTTTTCTACTTTGCCTTCGATCTGCACCAAATTTGTTACCTATAGATCCTTCTCAGAACTCCAATCAATCCCAGACCTTGGCCGCATTCACAAGCTGGTTGTCGCAAACAGAGGTGAAATTGCCTGCAGGGTCCTCACCACTGCCAAGAGGCTAGGAGTTCCCACTGTTGCCTTATATTCGGAAGCTGACAGGTACTTGATAAGCCTCAGCACCTACAATATCTCATGACAGGTAGAATTCATTCCATTAAAGCTCCTATGTAGCGTATGAAGGCAGTTGCATTGACCATGGACAATACAGGGCATTTCCTGGCTTACCCTTAAAGAAGTATGTGGTCTTGTGCTGTCATGATTATACACAGAGGTTCCAAGCATGTACGTCTTGCTGACGAGGCTTTTTGCATTGGTGGCGCACCAGCCAAGGAGAGCTACCTCCGGAGTGACACCATTCTGGAGGTAATGATTTGCATTCATTGCTATTGCTGCACACTCCTCAGTCTCCCTGTTTACATGAGAATGAAGGCCACTTTTATTTTTAAGGAAAGAAGCATATTTCTTGTATTCAAACCTTATGACAGACAGAGGGCGTTGATGCTTGTTTGCTTGAGACCGGACTTCCGACTTGCATCTAGCTCATTGTGAAGCTATATGTAGCATATCATACAGTTTTTCATGATCTTAGTTGTGAGAATGTCTCATGCTCAGTCCTGAAAACATGCCTTAACCTCTGCAGGTGTGTTCACGAGCTGGTGGGAGGTCGATTCATCCTGGTTATGGTTTCTTGTCAGAAAATGCAGATTTCTCAGCTGCTTGTAAAGAGGTAAGGTTGCACTCATGTACTGCATCATGTACTCATGCACTCAGCGTAATAGATTTTTAATGATATCGTCCTCTAAGATGAAGATACTTTGCTAGCAACTGCCAGTAAAGAGGGCGTTGGACCCTGCGCCCTTTCAAAAGTCAAACTTTGTGTCAAGGAAATTAAGACTCCCAGTTGACACGGGGAATGAGGTTATTTTGTGAGCGCTGTTGAACACTTGTTCCAAAAGAAAACCGAAGAATTCAGGAAAAATGTGTTTCCTGTGAATTTCCTCCACACACTTTCCTGTATGATGCGTTTCCTGTAACCTCATTCACTCGACGCAGGCAGGGGTAGCTTTTGTGGGACCTGGTGCTGAGGCCATTCGTTCCATGGGAAACAAGAGCGAGGCAAAGGGTATCATGTCATATGCAGGGGTGCCTGTAGTGCCTGGATATCATGGTCATGATCAGTCAGAAGAGAGGTGGGTTGATGTCAATGCCCTTTCTGATGAGAAGTTAAGGAGTACTATATAAATGTAACAATGGAAATGATAAGCTTCTTCATAAGGTTTTGTCATGAACCAGGGAAGATATTGTGAGCAATGGTTTTCCTCCAATCATGATTCCTACAGATTGCTGCATGAGACTCAACTCATGTTCTCCATGCAGATTGCTGCATGAGGCTCAACTCATTGGGTTCCCTCTGCTTGTAAAAGCTGTGAGCGGGGGGGGTGGAAAGGGTATGAAGCTAGCACACAACTTGTCAGAGGTGTGCAGAGGCTGAGAGGACTTTTGAGGGAGCTCATGCATCATTCCCATTATCATGCCCATGCACCATGCACCTGAGGTTGCCGAGGATTTCGTAGTCTCTTTGTTCATCTTCCTTGTCCATGGCTGGATGCGGAATGCTTTAAGCATATATCTTGCTTAAAGAAATACTCAAGTGCTTTCATTCATCACACATCTATTACTCAAGTGCTTCCATTTGGTCTGACACATCACTCATCTATTACTCAAGTGCTTCCATTTGGTCTGACACATCACACATCTATTACTCAAGTGCTTCCATTTGGTCTGACACATCACACATCTATTACTCAAGTGCTTCAATTTGGTCTGACACATCACACATCTATTAAAGGTGCCTGAGGCATTGGCTTCTGCAAAGCGGGAAGCAGCCTCCTCCTTTGGGGATGACCGTGTGCTCCTTGAGCGTTATATTTTGAGGCCAAGGCATGTCGAGGTGCAGGTGAGAGCGGTTCAGAAGGTGCCTTGCATATGAACTCATCTATGGTTTGAAGGCACGATGGACCAATCAGGATGTTATGACTGATGTTCTGAACATGTTGTGCACTCATTACTTGGAGTGTATGAACATGTTGTGCACTCATTACTTGGAGTGTATGAACATGTTGTGCACTCATTACTTGGAGTGTATGAAAATGGTATGAAATTGATATGAAAATGTCTGCTATTGCTGACCATTCCTTGGACTGTAATCCGTTCACTGATAGTCCCTGGTGGATGCCTCTGGGCATGCAGGTGGTGTGTGATGCTCTAGGAAATGGTGTGTATGTCTTTGATAGGGACTGCAGCCTTCAACGGCGCCACCAGAAGGTGTGTGATGCGGCGGGATGCCATCACCTCTCAGTATGAGATCAGCAATCTAATAATTTGTGTGTTTCAACTTATGGTTTGACCCTTCAAGGGGTACATGGCTGACTAGCTAATTCATTTTTTAAGGAAAGCTTCACAAGTATTCATGGCCTCTATATGAATATGAGCCACAAGTTTGCTACAATAACTGAAAACCAGATTGGATGACTGCCGTAAGCTCTCCTCGCTAGTCTTCAATACCCCTTCTATGCCTCCTGCTACAATGCTTCGGCCAATCAGGTCATTGAAGAGGCACCAGCTCCAGGTCTGAGCCAAGAGTTTCATGATCTCATTGGAAATGCAGCTGGTGAGTAATGTCAAGGTAGCTGAAAGTAATGTCAAAGTAGCTGAAAGTAATGTGGGCATTAGTGTGAATGTAAGCTTCCCAACAGCCCTCATCTTAAGCACGTAGGACAGGAGAGCTTTCCTGTCCTACGTGCTCAAATATTTAATAGGTAATTTAAAAAATTTGTAGGAATAACAATTCAATTTGATTTACATCCAAATTAGCACCAAGTGAATTAGCTACCAAGTGAATTAGCTACCAAGAAAATGCCTAGGATGCAAACGGCTCCTCAGAACATGCCCTCAAGACATTAACATGTTGCTGCATGATCATTCCAGTCAGGGCAGCCAAGGCAGCAGGCTACGTCAATGCAGGGACTGTGGAGTTCATTGTTGACATGGGTCCTGGATCAGGGCAGCCATTTTACTTTATGGAGATGAATACACGTCTTCAAGTAAGCGCCAAGTCATGTTGAGAGTCTTCTGAGAGAGTTGACCTGAGTTGACCTGAACCTGCTTACGGTGAGTTGACCTGAACCTGCTTACGGTGAGTTGACCTGAGTTGACCTGAACCTGCTTACGGTGAGTTGACCTGAACCTGCTTACGGTGAGTTGACCTGAGTTGACCTGAACCTGCTTACGGTGAGTTGACCTGAACCTGCTTACGGTGACCCCTTATTTTGAAAAATATAGCATGCGTTGAGATTGAAAACAGGACATGGTTTGGACTCACTTCAAAACTTTACCTGATGTGTCTTCCCAATAAATCTGACACCTCTCAAGGCATTCACCAATGTGCCTGTTGAGCTCAGCTAGGCTTTCAGCTACCTTTCATTCATGTGTGAAGGTAGAGCATCCCATCAGCGAGGAGATCAGTGGTGTAGATCTGGTGGAGTGGCAACTGAGGGTGGCAGCGGGCTTGCCATTGCCGCTGACTCAGGAGGCCTTAGGCAAACCTCACGGGCATGCCTTTGAGGCCAGGCTGTATGCAGAGAGCCCGCGGAGAGGTTTTTTACCTGGTAATTCTGGTTGCTGGTGCCAGTAGGAGTTTGATGCTCACAAAGCTCATCATGTTGTACCAGTATGATGAGTCTGATGCTCACAAAGCTCATCATGTTGTACCAGTATGAGTCTGATGCTCACAAAGCTCATCATGTTGTAAGACCGGAATTGGTTCAGATGGACAAGCATGTCATTGTAAGTCTCCACTGTTAGCACTTCCTGCTACTGGACCTGCCTTGGATGTACTTTGATGTATTGCTCTACCTGGGTCTCAGGCTGTGGGCAGCTCTTACGGCAACACAATGTCGCCGCAAATGAGGCAATCAAGGGCTTTAGAATCAGACTTCCAGTTGTAAACTTTTCAGTTATGCAACATTTGAAATTTGCACCTGGCACTCTGCATGAGGAATGTCTTCTTTTAAATATCCACTTCAGGTGCTGGTATAGTGAGCAGATGGAAGCTTCCCACAGCTTCTAGAATTTTCCAACCTTTACGGCGTGAAGAGAGGATGGTTGCAGGCAGCTACCAACAGCTTCCACACAGAGATCCATGCTCCACTCAGGAGTCAGGGTTACCTGGTAGGCACACGCCCTGCACCCAGGCATCATCAGGAGAGGATCCAGGCGCCAGCAGCAGCGCCAGCAGGTTCAGGATCCAAGATCAAGGAAGGGTTCGTGTCAGAGTTGACAGTGGTGTGGAGGAGGGGGATACAGTCGGGACATTCTACGATCCCATGATTGCAAAGATTGTTTGTTGGGGTCCAGACAGGCTGTCTGCACTTGAAGGTCTGCGGGGAGCATTGATGGAGGCCCAGGTAGGAGGAAGGAGATGATAGAGAAATTGAGTGGGATTGATGTGGAGAATTTATGACTCTCTGTGGAGGGTTTATACTATATAGGGCTATGGTGAAGGTTTGCACTGACAAGCAATTTGTGTGTGACATATTCATTAGTCGGTCAAACGTCAACATGATTTGAAGCTTACATTGTTAAATATTGACTGCCTTGTCATTGGAAAAATGCCCTGAGTGCTTTACCTGATTTAGAATATGTTACTTCTCAGGTGGCTGGTCTCCCCGTCAATCTGGAATTCTTGAAGCAGATTACTGTGCATCCTAAGTTTAAATCAGCAGAGGATCTGACAACAGCGTTCATCAAGTACGACTACTCTTATGCTTCTGTCCCAATGCATTACAATTTACAGAAGCCATTGGCATGAATGTGGCACACTGCTGCTCAATAATGCCAACCAATGAAGTTTGTCCTTATCATGAAAACTCAGTGCACATTATTCCAGCATCATGTTGTTTTCTTACAGAGTACTGCATCAAATTCAGACTGGGCAGTAACCGCCAGTAACCAGAGGGTTGAGAGTTAGCAAATAACAGCATTCCTTTCCACTTGCTACATATCTTAAATCATCCGCATTTACAAATTCATCCCTACCAATCACTACTGAACTTCAATACGTCTCTTAATATTACTGGTTTTATACTCTGGCGCATTCATGCTTTGTCAGTACTCACAAAATACCCTCTATAAGCTTCTTTCTACTCTACTCTCTTTCAGAGAAAACCATGATGTTTTGATGCCACCTCAGCGTCTTAGTGAGGTCGATGTTGCGGTTGCGGCGGTTGCAAGACATCTGCTGGAGGTATGAACAGTATGAACTATAATGTAACAACATTTTATTGGGAATGAACTGGGAGCACATGAGGTACACAGTGCATAAGGTACACAGTGCATGAGGTACATGAGAATGCCGTCTCATGCACATGAGGAGGAAGCACACATGCCCATGCCGTCTCATGCACATGAGGACGAAGCACACATGCCCATGCCGCCTCATGCACATGAGGATGAAGCACATATGCCCATGCAAGCAATACTTGTGACTTGGAAATAAGCATTTTGCATGAGAGATAAGCCATGTCTCTGCCTCTGTGTCAGATTACTGACTGCCATGCTGCCTCTGTGTCAGATTGCTGACTGCCATGCTGCTTTTGGCGGCGCAGCAATTGACGCTTGGCGGTCCCCTCTCTCATTGAATGGAGCTTGGAGCCTAGCAGACAGCAAACGCTTGTGGGGCCATGCGTATAAGGCAGGAATGGGCAGATGCCTTCAACAAGAGTTATCGACTTCTTGCCAACCTTTATCTGTTGATTGATATAACTGCCCCTCTTGGACTGTTGATGCCTTCAGGAGTACCATGCCATGTCATGTGCTGAAGGAGAAGCTGTGTCCTCTTTAGGAGAAGCTTTAGAGGATCAAAATGTGTCAGTACGCCTCAAGCTTATCTCCATGAATACTTTTGAGGTGATTGCAATCTTTTCATGGCATGCTCCCTAGGTAGGACGCCTTCAGGTTTGAAAGTAAGTTTCCATTTCTGGTGTGACCACAGGTCTTACAAACCAGACCAAAGGCATGACTCTGCTATCTTTACCCTTGATTCAGAAGAATGTTGTGTTCTAATATTACACGAGTCAGCACCCATGCTTTCCCTTGAAAATATTGTGTTATCTTCACATGTTAAAGGTCATAAGATTGAAGGAAGTACAACAAATTGTTCAGCCAGTGAGCGCACTGAGCTCCCTCTCCTCCATGCCCAATCACACTTCAGCACACCTGCGTTTGGAGCATGTCCACTTGGATCAACAATCAGGAAGATTCAGTGCTGAAATACAGGGTCGCAAAGTTCATGCTGACGTTGTACTGCAACGTTCGGGGCACATGCAAGTGTTGTGTATATGGATGGGGGAGCGAGCTCTTGAGCTTAGGTGGGGAGATGGAGAGACGAAGCCGGTATGATGATGATATTGCCCTCACCCTTCAACTGCTAGTATATAGGGATCAGAGTGTATGTCAAGGTATTCGCCACAAGTTTATTGACAGTTTTAGTCAAGAAGCCATCCGCTTCAAACATAGTTGATCTCAACTTGGACACTGCATGATCTGCACTCACAGCGTTCTGCTACCCCATTATTGCTCCCTGAAGGTGGGAGAGGTTGAAGCAGGACAAAGGCTTCAGCATTTCTACTAATATGAGCTGCAAAGAAAGTTCTGTCTCTTCACCAATGCCAGGAAGGCTGGTGAAAATTGCAGTTGAAGAAGGTCAACGAGTAAGAGAAGAGTAACTAAATTCACCTTACATTGATGTTACAGAAGGTTAGCTAATGAGAAACTACGTGTTCAAATGATGTACTCACTTTTAGGGGTCTTATGATCTCTAAAATTTCAGGAATAGTGTTTTAGGAAGGTTACATGTTCATGGGTGCCTGAATGTGCAATAGGGTTTAATCACTAGGGTTTTCTGTGAATCAATGGTCTATCAATTACATACAGCACCTTAATACTGTACCCAGGTGAAAGTTGGAGCTACTATGTTCGTCTTAGAAGCTATGAAAATGGAACACCTTATACTGGCAAGCAGTGAGGGTTTGATTACAGGGTTACACATTACTGTTGGTGAACAGGTGTCAGAGGGTCAAATCTTGGCCATATTACATAGTTAACGATAAATTGTTGTTCTTCAAAAGGTAGTTAAAGGTAGACAAATTCTGAAACATTATTACAGATTTATTTGATTAGTTGATCTCGATGCCTTTCAGCATCCAGAGAAACATGCATTGCATTAAAAGCAAACTTCCTAGACTGATTCTCAACTGGTTGTTGGATACCATGTTTCGTATCATTTAGAGGTACAATTTTAGATCGTCTGTTTATCAACAGAAGGTGCGTTTTAGGGACACCTCCCACTGCAACCTCACTCAGTACTGCATCCTCACTCAATACCTGGTAACGCCTTGTTGGTGAGTCCCACAGGACCAGGCATCCCATTATCAGGATATGGCTCAATGACCCTGACAGAACAGTTACTAAGTTAGAGACATCATATTACACAGCTAGAGACATCATATTACACAGCGAAAACTGAACACATATCAAAAAGAACTTGTAAAAGAGTGTGTAAGATGGATAGTACCCTCACTTTTGGTTCTCTGGTTGGTAAGCAGAGCCACCATGCTTTGAAACATCTAGACCCATAGCTTCTTCTTCAGCAGAGATTCGCAAGGAGTTGAATAGCTTCAAGACGTAGAAGAATGGGATCATGTTGGCAGCCACCCAACCACAGATGCAACAGATTCCAATGATCTGCATGTAAGTCGAAGTACATGACAGAACTTCATTTGGTCCCTTTCCAGTGGGCACTACCTGTCTTACTGAACTTTTGACTACAAAAGATTCGGAAGTCATGGGTAAACTTCATAAATGATATCAAATGTTGTGTGAATCTTAGTATTAAACCTTGAGCCACATAGGTTCAGGAAAAACAATTTTACAGAACAGACTAAACAGCACACAATTTTTGTATGAGAAATTTTGATCATACTGGATAACTCTCTGTCCTAGGTCTACATTAATTTGTTAATGGCTGCTGTTGATAGAAGTGACCATCTAGAGGTGCTGTACATACACTGAGGCTGCTGTCTAGTCCCTACACTATTAACTAGGAATTGAAGATGCTGAAAGTTTATAACAAAATGAATAACAAGGATTCAGGACAGAATATTACCTGGCTTGCTAACAGCCTGCCACCTCCTCCAGGGTAGAAAGCACCATAGGGGTAGGCTGCCTGGTTGTACAAGTTACCAGTGCTGTCTGGGTGGTTACCCGCATATTCTTGAAACACATATTCACTCTTGGCCAAAAAACCCACACACAGCAAACCCCACATGCCAGCGAAACCATGCATGGGTGCAGCACTAAGAGGATCATCAATCTTGAGTTTAAGGAACCAGATGCAGACCAGCTCAAACACAACTGAGGCAACAGCACCATCGATGATTGCTGCCCAGGGCTCGAGCACGTGACAGCCAGCTGTGATGGCAACAAAGCCACATAGAACACCATTGCAGACACCTAGCAAGTCCCAAGACTGCAAGTAATGAAACATTTCAGTGTTAGTAACATGATGTTTTTATGTTTCTTCAAGAGTGTGTTCAGCCAAGTAATCCATATCATAAATGCAAGATAAAGTCTGAAGTGAGACAACACTAGTTCAAAAACAAATTGAATGAACCAATTCAAGAATTCCTCACCCTGTGCTTACTGTAACCCCAGATCAAGCCTGCAAGCCCACCCGCAGCTCCTGCAAGGGTTGTTGTAACTGCTGCACGCCCCACCACCTGGGCTCCAGCCACTGAGTTGACAAAGATTTGGGAGCCTGGGTTGAATCCATACCTGCTCAAGTACAACATAACTCAAAAGCCATCAGTTTTCAGGTGATACAATTCATGCTGGAAATTCATTCTTCACCAACAAGCTGACAATTGTGTAGCTTAACCTACCATCCAAACCACAACAGGACAGTCCCCAACACTACCAAAGTGGGCGAGTGGCCTGGCATGTCTACAGGCTTCCCGTTGCTGTCAAATCGCCCCATTCGTGGGCCCATTAAGATGCATCCCCACATGCCGCTGAAACCACCAACCATGTGTACAACACCAGAGCCAGCGAAGTCAATGTAGCCACAATTTAGGAGATGAGGAGTTACAGCTCGTCCGTATCCCATCCAACCGTAGGCAGACCAAACCCAGTGGACGATGATAGGGTAAACCCATGCGGAAATGAAGAAGGCGTAAGCTGCGCACAGACGGTAAATTTTAATTTGTTGTGCGTGAAACACATAGCTTGTTGAATGTACTGCAAATGTATCTTACCTAGGTAAGCGTTAAAGTTGCATCTCTCAGCGACACAACCAGCAGGGATGGTAGTAGCTGTAGCAGCAAACGCCCACTGAAAGACGAAGTCTTGCCAGTGCACGCTGTACACTTGACCGTTCACATTTTGGTTGTTGTAGTTTTCAGAGGCATAGTTGCTCAAACCAAACAAGCTCGTTCCTACAATTTGCAAGTCAGAATGCATATTACACTTGCACCAAGTAAAAAAGCTGATGAATTCTGTCTCACCGATAACAGAGTTAGGGGGGACAGAGTACGTCTGGTTGCTGGTCCAGTAGCCTCCGTAAGCAAAGCCATACCTGCAGGTAGAGAGGTCTCAAATTCAGCCTCTCAACCACAAAATTATGTTTCATACACGGACCCGCAGATGTAGAAAGCAATGGCCGATACACACGCATCCAGAATCGTTTGAAGTAGGATGTTCATTGTGTTCTTGGTTCTAATAGCCCCAGCGCACAACTAAAATTAGGAAAAGAGGTGATCGTCAAATTGACAGGGCATGGCATTGGAAGACCAGGGACTTACCATAGCAAAACCACCATGCATGATGAAAACAAGGGCGGCAGTTAAAAATAAGTAAGTTACATTCAGCCCCTCATTAAGGCCAGTCACATTGCTTGCGAGGGAATCGACCACGCTTGCTGATGCTGTCTGACTCAGTAAATTTTGGCATAATACCTCAACTTGGCTTATGTTGAAGCTTGAGACAAGAGATTGCACTTGAGACAACGAGCACATACCGCATGCACTCGTTGTATTGCAAGAACTCATTGACATAGACATAGACATGTTGGGTCCAGTTGCTACTGTGACCAATAGATTTCAAACGAGGATGAAATGTCTTATTACTGCATAAAGTACGTTTGTGAGTACGTGACCAATCGTGGGTGAACGTGGGGCTCAAATTTACAGTACTGCATTTTCTGTACTTCGCAATGTCACCAAGGGGCATCACGTGCTAAACATCGCTAACGTGCAGCCACACATTTGAATGTGTGGCTGTAATCATGACATCATTCCTGAAATTTCAGAGATCATGTGACCCCTAAAAAGTTGTGCACTCTCAAACGTGCTGACTCTTCGTTCATAATTGAAAAAATGAAATTCAGGCCATGTGCACGAAATTTAACGTGAATTGTAATGTTTGTACTAATTGATTGCGCATAAGGGATGATGTGGGACATTTCCAAGGTTTCCAATGTGTCTTTGTGTTGTGCCCTTAGGACTGCTACCTCTGTATAATTTAGCTTAGTCAAGTGAAGGTCACATGCTGTGCCTGGGCACAAAGAAAGGATCACCACAGGTGCTCTGTAGTCAAAAAAATTTCATTAAAAGAGTTTTCCGTGTTCTTAAAAGAAGACAAGAAACTGGTAGTGGCTGACTGTCATCAGGGGGGTCTATGTGTCTTAATGGATGTATGGATAAGCACATCATAGTAATTTACTGAGATTCATGAATGGTGAATGTCTTTTTGGCTTAAAAATGGCTCTTAAAGATCCATAAGTTGCCTCCTTAAGTTGTAATAAGTTGTAGGGACTGGCCATACCCCAGTTTTCCGTGCATGCTATCATTACAATTGGTACTCGTCATACAAACTCAATGTCAAGTACGGTATTTACCCTGGTGGTTCCACGGCTGCATTGGACTCATAATCCTCTAATGCGATGTTCTGCCTCAATTGTAAAAGACGTTTTTTGCTGGTGGCTCTGTTACATAGGAGCATATGAATTTCATACTACTTTGTCAAAGAGATATTGACAAGACTGAGCATCTGAGACATCAAGCTTTGATATTTGAGCCCTGTACTCTTTTTTGTGCTTGACTATGTAACTTGCTGATCAAAGTCATCATTTCCCTTCACACTTACACCACAAGATTCATAGAGCCCACTACAAAGTTCATGGCACTCAAAACTCATGGAATCACTCAAAAGGTATAAAACAGTGTATGCAATGCTTGAACGATATGTTCACGCTCTCTCATGGCTAGGAACTGTAACTTTTAATATATGGACGTAACATTTGGATGCACATTTAGTTAAGTGTGGACAAAAGACACTGCTGAATTCACTTCAAGCCTGTCATTTGTGTAAGTTTCATCAATCTTAAGAGGCATTGCACATTAATCATTATAGCTCTATTAACACACAGTGGTAGGTTACATAACTCTATTAACATACAGTAGAAGGTTAGCTCTATTAACACACAGTAGAAGGTTAGAAGGCCGCTTAAGGGAGGAGTTGTGACTCATAAGGTGTGAAACCATACTTCTGAAAGTACTGAACGCAGCAACTCGACGCTTTCCTACAGGACCCATTCATCTTTTCTACTTTTCCAAGTTGTCAGCACTCTTGAAATAAGGTAGTCTGAATCACTCGGAATATTTGTGGGTATCCCTGTGAGGTAATTTATTTCTTTATGCTTTGCTCCCGCCACTGCACCCCTGCTGCTATTATAAATTATAAGCCCTCCATCACATCATGAGTCATGCAGTAGCAGGTTCACCCACCATCACAACCTGCTGAGTCATGCAGTAGCAGGCTCACCCACCATCACAACTAACTTCCTCTCCTCAGAGACCTGCTCAAAAACAGTGTCATCACGTAAACGAGCAGTGTAAGAGACCATTACCTAAAGGAATAGGTCAGAAAGTCCAGAAGTTTGCTCTTCTGCCCAACACAATGAGCTCTGCTTCAAACTTTCTTCATGGAGGGCTGAGGAGCATGGAGTCACTTCGAGCATACAAAAGAGAGATTTTGGATCGTTAAGACTTCAACTTTGAGGAGCAAGGGAGCTACACAATTATTGGCTCTATAAGTAATTGAAAGATTGCTCTCCTCTAGAATCTTCCTTACAACTCTCTCCTCCTGTGTAACCTGTTCACACTTCTGTATGCCCTCCAGTTCCATCTCAGCCTGCAATGAAATCCCCCATAGGAGCATTTATGAAACGTGCATGATTGTTTGTAGATAAATTAAGCAGGGAAACCCAGCAGCTCCAAGGCGAAGGTGACCTGCTAAAAGCATGGAGGAGAAGGGCCAAACTGCCAAGGCAGGGAAAGCTGGCCCTTCTCCTCCTTGCTTTTAGAAGCTACAGCGGTCACGGAGCTGCTGGGACTCCCACTAGTGGCAGGCTAGCACGGCCACAGCTATCTGCAGGGATGATCTGCAGATCTTCATCTCTCATCCTTGAGTTTGGTTCAGACCGCTAGCCTTCCATGAGAATTCTTTTTGAGACACCTCCCTCGGCTTAGTCCAACATCCAAAATGTGCTACCTACCTATTATCCAGCTATTTCGCTCCAGTCTGCATGGACTGCTCTGTGACTTACCGCATGTAACATGTCAATAATGGAATCTTCAAAATCTGGCGGATAGAACGCTGTTATGTGACTTCAATCTGACCTTTTGTGGCCTGGCGCTGGTACATATCTTTTTTTTTTGATTAAAGACTGCCCCTGTCCATAAATGATTTAATCTCAATCTCCTTTTCTGCGATAGTAGCGTCATTTGGCTAAAAGCTGCTCGGCATGTTTTATGTGCCATCTACAGTTCCTTTACAGTAATATCTAACTTCAACAACGTTCGTTTTCTAAATCCAGAGTCCTACTTAGCTGCACCCCAGTTTTTCCCCTTTGGTTTAGGTGGATGAACGGCTTGCATGAAGCTGGCAGGCTTTTTCCGGCCTCCTCCTTGTGTACTTGTTGCTTGAGTACCTGCAACACCTGGGGATGACTGAGTCGTCGCCGTCGGCAATGTGTCAGCTTTTGATCCAGCCTGACGAGAATTCTCTTTGAGAGATACTGGGTCATCGTAATCTAAGCAAATTTCATCTTCATCCTGCCTGCCTCTGCCTGTGGGGGCTTTAGCTCTAGCTTTCTGTCCTCTCCCACTTGTGCCCCCACGTTTTGGCGTTTGCAACGCCCTTCCAGCTTTGCGTTTGCGACTGGTTCCATCATCACTATCTTCGATGTACTCCTCCTCGAGGCTCTCGTCTTCCACGTTATCTTCCAACTCTTCGCCATCTCTGTAGCAATCGTTTTCATCGCTCAGCCCTACAAAACAACCAAGACACATTCTGTAATATCCCTTCAAAATCAGAAGCGGTCTGAAATCAGAAAAGTTGGCGAGCTAGTTCAAAACTCATGCTGTTTGTGCAGGCTTCAAAATGCAATTTCAAATTTCACCAGCTTCATCATCAGATGCAAGCTTCAAGCCTTTCTTAGCAGAAGCTGCCCTTGAAGTTGGGCGTGTCCTTCTCCCATTTCTTGTGGTCACCTGAATTTCATTGTATTAAACCAATCTTTTAACAGAAGACTCTGCCTGATCCAGTCAGAAAGCAGTCATGGAAACAAAGGAGTTGAATTTTGGCAAATTTCTTTGATTCAGAGTAGTTGTTTACAACAAGTCAAAAATGGACGTTCTGAACTGACAGCTGCGTGTATCATCTATTGCTGTCCTCTCACCTCAATCAGCTCATCTATTCCTGTCCTCTCACCTCGATCAGCTCATCCACATGGTCCTCAATTTCATCAGCTCCAACCACTTGTGGCCTCTTCTGACGAGTTAATGTAGTTGACCTGAAGTTCACTTGCATTGTTTTTAGGTACTGACAAGAAAAGCAAAGGCTACAACTCAGGCAGCTTTACGGTATGACTAAGACATTACTCAGGAATGCTAATTACACCTACATGTTCAAACGCAGGTCAGGCATGCCCCAACAAAACCTGTATGCATCCATCTTACACTTGTAAAAGCATATCTGTACTTCACCATGCTTCCCTAAATAAGTGTCTGACCTGCTCTTTGCTGCCTCTCTAACACTGCCTTGAGTGTCCAGGTTCTGTTCAGAGGGACCAGAAGTTGCCCAACTGGGGATACCAACAGGTACTGCAAAAATGCCGTCTCCAAAACCCTTTCCAGCTGTAGGAGCTGCTACTGCTGCTGAAGATGTTGTAGCTTGAGTAGCTGTAGCTGTAGCCTGACTTGCTGTACGCATAAATGAATCAAATAGGCTGGGCTGCTTCTTGCCTGAGGATGCAATCCCTGCACCAGCAGTAAGCTGACCTTTACCTCCTCCTCTGGCACCTCGCCCCCTTCAGACAGAAGAATGCAGGTTTTAGGTTTTAGGGTTAGCATTCAGATTCATTGGATATCAGACAAGTCATCTTATGTTTGCCCTAAAACCTAAGGCATGATCAAACTTTAATATTTACGCCAGAAGCTCTAATTACGAAGTCACTTCTCATTGCAATCAGCGAAAAGTACCCAACTTCTTTCTTTTTGTGGGACCATTTCACAATTTTATGGGAGGTCTGTGCCTCAACATTCACCTGCTAGATGCTGCTTGTGTAGCCCTCCCACCACGCTTGCTGGGACCTGCACCTCTCCCACCCCCCATGGTTTCCTCCATTTCCCCACCCCCACCCTCATGCAAGGCAGTATCAACGTCTGACATGCCTCTGTGGTTGTATTGCACTGTTGAGGGAGGGTCAGCATGGAGTGATGAGGGAGCACCCCCTGCTCCTCTGTGCACTGTGCCTGGTGGCCCACTCAAGAGATCTCCACTTGAGAAATCAAATGCGGATGAGAGCAAAGGAACGTTCTCTAGAGGGACTTGTGTGCCTGAGGCCTTTAGTGCAGGAGAAAGGAACAAGTGGATTGGGTTCAGAGAGCGAAGAGGTCAAGGCAGAGCGCATGTCCTGTCTCAAAACAGGGTTTAGTGGGCAGAGCGCCAGTCCTGTCTCAAAACAGGGGTTTCAAATCTTGCCGCTGCCTATCGTCTTCAACATGTAGCTTGGCATGTGAGTGCTTTCAGTTGGCTGCAGAGAATTAAGTTATGTAGAGCTAGTCAGCTGTATAGTGGTGTATGGTGTAGTTTTCTATATGCTTTATATTAGCAGATCATCACCTTAGCATCCCGTCAACTCTGCCTTTTCATATCATCACCTTAGCATCCCGTCAACTCTGCCTTTTCATATCATCACCTTAGCATCCCGTCTCTGCCTTACGCACTCCACAACAGCCTCCTCAAGATCCACATCATTGTTGCCCAACACTCCCAGTTTCTGTACCAGGAGCAGCAGGCAAGCAGGCTTCTTCATGAAGTTCTAAAGTTCACATGATTCTGTCTCTCTTCCAGCTTAAAATGAGGAACAGCATGGCAAACTATTTAAGCTGGGACTCTCTTGTTTAGGGTTTAGGGTTTAGGGACTCTCTTGTTTACCTCCTGTCACATATTAGGACCTCTAATGCTTACATTAAGATCCATAAAGCTTCACTCAGTCTTACTGCCATTCATCCATACCTCTCAAGTATGTATGGGGACAGCTTCATCCATACCTCTCAAGTATGAACGGGGACAGCTTCATGGGTATTGCCTTAATCAACTTAAAGATTGCAATAAACAATGGTTTGTTCATTGTCACTCCTCACACTCTACATGGTAAAGTTCAAACCACCAATGTATCACCTACCTGTGTATCCTTCAGCATAGGCATTGTTGTTTCGTATAAGCTTCTGGAGAGCAAGTCGTGAAGAGCTTGCTGAAATTGTGAATCAAACAGAGCACTTATCAGGCATTTTCAAGGGACGTAAATGCAGGAACTTTGTTATGAAACTGAAGTAACAAGCAAAGCTGAGGCAGGAAGTGATGCATTGATATCATTGCAATCAGTCATGCTCTTCGCGACAGAAATGAAAGATAAAAATGGGAAGAGGGAGTTCTTGCCATCTTCATGCCGTCACACCTTTTCATCCTTCTCCACAAAGTTGTGCAAGGCTGTCGCCAAGTCATCCTCATGCAGCACTCTCAATGATGCCTGCATGCAGGACCAGGAAGTGTGTACTAGTGTGAGTGCATCCACACTTCTGAGCCAAGTTCCTTAAAATGAGTATGAGTCCATCTCAAACAGTACCTTCAGGTTGGAGGCCACCAGGTCTTCGATGCGCTGCTGATCAAGGGCCTCAGGTCGTAGGAGCTCCTCACTCTCATATAATTGCGCACCTTCTGACTTAACCCTATAACCCAATACAAAGGACATAGGTAAAATAAAGCATGTAAAGAAGGCTACGCCACAGATTGCCGGAGATTTAGTCCAAGTTTCAAAACAAGGTCAAAGAGTAGAAGCTATGATACTCCTCAAAATTGTACTGTACAGGTTGGATTCGTACTTGTACCCACCATTCATCACACAGGGAGGATTTCATCACTCGTGATTTCAAGTCACTCAATTTTCTACTGGCATTGCTCAGTCATGTGCATGCATACCAATGCATACCAATACCTGCTCCATGCATAAGAATGCCTACTCCATGCATACCAATACCTGCTCCTTGCATACCAATGCCTACTCCATGCATACCAATACCTGCTCCATGCATAATAATGCCTACTCCATGCATACCAATACCTGCTCCATGCATACCAATGCCTACTCCATGCATAATAATGCCTACTCCATGCATACCAATACCTACTCCATGCAATGTGACAAAGTGCAAAAAACAAATACAACATGAGCATGATGAAGTTTCACACATGAGCACGATGAAGTTTCACACATGAGCACGATGAAGTTTCACACATGAGCACGATGAAGTTTCACACATGAGCACGATGAAGTTTCACACATGAGCACGATGAAGTTTCACACATGAGCATGTTGAAGTTTCACACATGAGCACGATGAAGTTTCACACATGAGCACGATGAAGTTTCACACATGAGCACGATGAAGTTTCACACATGAGCACGATGAAGTTTCACACATGAGCATGTTGAAGTTTCACACATGAGCATGTTGAAGTTTCACACATGAGCATGATGAAGTTTCACACATGAGCATGATGAAGTTTCACACATGAGCATGATGAAGTTTCACACATGAGCATGATGAAGTTTCACACATGAGCATGATGAAGTTTCACACATGAGTCCTCTGCCACCATGAACGATTCAATGATTATGAAAAGAATGAATGGATGATTCTACAGCAGCAAAACAAACAAATTCGCTAGGAACTTCATATCATTCAAGAACAACAGCAGATCAGGCTGATTCAGAGACTAGCTAGACAGATCAGGCTGATTCAGAGACTAGCATGAACTAGCTTCCTGTAGGCTCCTTTGCATACAATCACCACAACCACCACCATTATATGTTCCCCAAGCACCACCACCACCACTATATGTTCCCCAAGCACTTTTACACACATATGAGCCTCACCTCCTAGCCGCAGCCTTGTGCCAGATCAATATATCTTGGGGGTTGGCTACCTTGTTCACGAATTTATGTCCAAACCTCTGTTCAAGTACCAAGGAAACACACACAATGGAAGCTTCTTCTAATTCATGTTTCATGATACCAAGGAAACACACACAATGGAAGCTTCTTCTAATTCATGTTTCATGATACCAAGGACACACACACAATGGAAGTTTCTTCTAATTCATGTTTCATGATACCAAGGACACACACACAATGGAAGCTTCTTCTTATTCATGTTTCATAACACCAAGGACACACACACAATGGAAGCTTCTTCTAATTCATGTTTCATGATGGAAATCTTACAAGATAGTAGATAGGCTAAGCAAGCAAAGAGAGGTCACCTCACACACTTTTGGCACTTGTGCTCAGAGACACTATGAGCTGTCATGTCACATGCATGTTTATTTGAGGACAAGGTGCATGGCGCTCCAAGTATGTCTGCTTGGTGCTCCTAGCACCTGTGCATTTATGGTAGAGAAGCCAGTGTAGTCTACTCTGAGACGAACAAGAGGCAGCTTGGGGGCGACTCCAGGCTCCGAAGGATTGTCTAGAGAGGCTCGCTCAATCATGGCGCTGACCTGTAAGGAAGAACCATGGCCACAGTTTGAAAAACAAGAAGCCTTTTTCATATTCAAGCAATGATCAAGTGTATGTGAGAGTGTTGAATATGTTCAAAAATTCAAAAGCGTTGAAGGTCTAAAGCATAGCTTAAGTGCAACGTAATTTGCGAAGAAAAGGTAACCTGAGAGCTCTCAATTCCATAAATAACTATTGATTCATCATACACCAGGTAATAAGCTGTACATAAGCTGTACAATACGCAGCGCCTGGTGACTGATGACAGACCTTGGCCTCCAAAAATGCTGTGACGGTGTCTGGCTCCTCCACTCGAACACCTCTCTGATCTTTTAGTGCCACTGTCTCAAATATAAAGGGCCGCACCTACAGCACGTAGTTGAAATGTATTGCATAGCATAAGTGCAACATAAAGAGATCCTAGTGCTCTCTGAACAAAACACAAGCACAAAAATTCCCATCATCAACTTATTTTCATTTTTTCATGTCACACTTTTAGTGCATGTACTACAAGGCCATTAGCCTGCAGGTAGCTCCAAGTGCATGTACTACAAGGCCATTAGCCTGCAGGTAGCTTCAAGTGCATGTACTACAAGGCCATTAGCCTGCAGGTAGCTCCAAGTGCATGTACTACAAGGCCATTAGCCTGCAGGTGGCTCCAAGTGCATGTACTACAAGGCAATTAGCCTGCAGGTAGCTCCAAGTGCATGTACTACAAGGCAATTAGCCTGCAGGTAGCTCCAAGTGCATGTACTACAAGGCCATTAGCCTGCAGGTAGCTCCAAGTGCATGTACTACAAGGCAATTAGCCTGCAGGTATCTCCAAGTGCATGTACTACAAGGCCATAAGCCTGCAGGTAGCTCCAAGTGCATGTAATATGATGCAAATAGAGAACAGGTGGCTTCCAATGTATGAACAACCAATGTATGAACAACCATGCAATCAGACAGCGCATGTACCACCATGCTCAGGGTAGCCCCTAAGAGACTCACAACGCCACCACTTAACTCCTAGTGCTTCACGTCACTATGAGACTAAATATCCGGATCAAGCAAGTGAGTCCTCTAAGACTAAAGATTTTCCCCATTTTCAGGCTAAGACATAATTTTAAGCAGGCAGTAGAGTGCACCATAGTACAAGAAAGTTTGAAGTTGCCCACACAAGACACATGCAAGATGTGGTTAGAGATGTACTTACGGTAGTGAGGGGGTAGTTGATGACTCTGTATGCATTGTTCTTCACCTCCAGCATGAACAGATGCTTGCGTTTTGCCTCCCCTACAAGAAGCAACATTGTGAATCTAAGACTTCTAGAGATGCATTTGTACAGCACACCTTAATAAGAGATGCATTTGTACAGCACACCTTAATAAAAGATGCAACAAAATGCTGCAGGACATAAGTAGACTCAGAATGTGTAGCACCATATGCAGTTTGTCACCACCGTGCAATTAGACTGAGAGGTGATCGAACATGTGTATCCCTTCCTTGTTTCTCACCTTCACTCAAAGAGGTCACTACAGAGGACCCAGGCTGCAAAACCTTTGAAGATTTTCCACTGTTCATGACATCAGGATTACGCAGGTCCTGGTACCAGAGGAAAATTACACAACAAATGATTACGGTTCTGACATGTCGCATGCGACTCCCCCCGCAGCTTCCCCTCCATGCTAAGATTGTACAGCTCATGTACATGTATTGTACAGCTAATGTGCATACATTGTACAGCTAATGTATCTAAATTGATACAGGAGACACAGCACTGGGAGAACTAACAGCCAAACCTTCAATTGGACGTTTCACATTTCAACCAAGCTGCGTGTGTGATATGCGATCACAGGGGGAAACTGTCGGTTCCGCCTCACCTCCAAGCTTGGCCTGCGCTCATGTTCATGCCCCCATACCACGAGGTTCCGCCTTACCTCCAAGCTTGGCCTGCACTCATGTTCATGCTCCCATACCACAAGGTTCTGCCTTACCTCCAAGCTTGGCCTGCACTCATGTTCATGCCCCCATACCACAAGGTTCTGACTTACCTCCAAGCTTGGCCTGCACTCATGTTCATGCCCCCATACCACAAGGTCTAGAAAGGCTGGGAGATGCGCTTCTTGGACCGTATTTTTGGCTTGAGCGCCTCTCTCCACTCGATTCTGGTCAAGCAAGTTAAGAGTACAGAGTAAATCCTCCATTACAAGGGGAGGAAAGGCACGTGATAGCCCTAAACATATGGATTAGAGTACTAAGCTGTAGGCACTAGGGCTTACAGGGTTCTGCTTAAGCATGGTAAGAGCACAGACTTCAGGCCCAAATCCAGGAGGGAGGAGTTAAAGCAATACAGTCTTGAGAGGACACTACATGGAGGAACAAGTGCTTTGGACACCTAAACCTAAACCCTAAACACAATGAATACTGACATTACAAATCATACCTGATGCAACACCATCACATTCACCCAGTCATCTAATCCCACCTCCTCAGTAGGTTGGGGCCTTTGCCTGAGAAGGAGATGTCAAAACAGCTAAACTAGGAAATCGCAACAAGTCTTTGAGGTTGCACATTTGTGTGAGAAGTAGAAGAGGCAAAGGCAGGAAAACACTTAAAACTTATGAGGCTGTCCGCACACTGTGTCATATTATTGAAACTTATGAGGCTGTCAGCACACTGTGTCATATTATTGAAACTTATGAGGCTGTCCGCACACTCTGTCATATTCTCCATATTCCAAGCCTCTAAGGCCCTGCTGAAATAGGAGGAGCTTACACTCTAAACCCTTAACCCTAAACCCTAAACCCTTAACCCTAAGCAAAATTATTTTGTATCCTCATTGCGATGAATGTAATGTAATCTCCAAGCAATTATTCTTTTGCATTATCAACAAATCACCAGGAATAATATCTTTGTGCATCCTCAATAAATCTCCATGCAATCATTATTTTGCTCGATCCTCTACAACTCACCAGGTCACCATTCCAGCCTGCGCAAAGAGGCGACCTAACCTCTCATCCCTCACACTCCCAAGGCCATACAAAGCCAATCGAGTATTTCCCTGTGACCAAACAAAGAGATGACAGGTGTGAACAGGTGTGAACAGAGGCGGATGAATCTTAAAGAGCATCGGCATTAATGAGAGCCCTGAATGAACATTGCTGACTTGAACTCGCACCATGCAGCGCGATATTACGCAGCCTGAGAGGTTGTGTATTGTTTTTGTATAATGCATAAAATGTCATAAATAATTGAAATTTTGGTTTTGTGTTGCCAGCATACTAGTTAGTTATTCAGCTAGAGGTCAAGACAGAATTATGGCCATTTCAAAAATTCACATGAACACCTTACTAAAAAATAATGTTTTTAAACATAGATCCTCCTCTACTTGGAATCATTAATATTGGATCCTCCTCATTGGCCTCTTACATGCTATGTCTGCACCTCAAGTAGCAATTCAATATACCTTCTTTAATAGGATGGGCGAGATGGTGACCCGGCCGATGGAGGAGCCTGTGAGAAGCTGCATCCAACACACCCTCAATGTCAGTCATCAGGACATTTAGACACACCCTCAATGTTCAAACAGGGCTGAGAGACCATCACTCTATTACAGGCTGTTCTGAAGCTGTGCCTTTTGACCAAATGTCATGTTCCTCACACTGCCCTGATTTCAAGACCACGCATGCCATGCATTGTAAATGAGCTATCACGGAGCCTGGATGATCAGAGTGAGAGCCCTATCATCCTGGATAATATGCTTTGTGCTTTGTGCTTAGGGTTTAGGGTTTAGGTTTAAGGGCTTACATGCTTTCCAAAGTAGTTGACTAGCTTGCAGCTGGAGAGGATATCCACTGCAGACAGGTTGTCAGATCCTGAGGGGTCGTCATGATTCCCATGGATTGTGAAGATAGGCATGCCCACATTCAGGTTCGGATCCAAGTAATTGGCCTGCCTACAGGTATATAATATGGTATTGTTGAGTTACCTGAAATATAACACGCTAAGAGGTAGGTCTATACATGCAGGACCTAAGAGGAGGATGTCTCGTGGTATTCAGGCATGGTAATCATTGCGGCCTGCCTGCTGACAAGACAGGGTTTAGGGTAGCAAGCATCAGGGTTTAACAACACTCACCCTGAGACAAAATTTGAGGATTGGTCGCTGAGTATTTGGACAGGTACTGGCCGATCTCCCAGACAATGTTGACTGATGATCTGCAGTTTAAGAGGGAATGAATTCAGACTGACATTGAACATGATCTGCAGTTTAAGAGGGAATGAATTCAGACTGACATTGAACATGATCTGCAGTGTAAAAAGGAAACGACTTCAAGCTGACGTTGAACAAGATGAAAGGTGCACTCTACAAAGCTAGCATGAACAGGAAGAGGGTTTAGGAAGAGGGTTTACAGGGTTAAGAGTCTTCAGCAGGCAGCATCCAGAAAAACATGCTGTGATGATCTGTACAAACAAAAGCCATAAGCATGGCCTGGTGCAAATGAAGGCGTGAGACTGTCTCTTTTTCAGCACCATGTGTCAATGCTGTGCAATGTAAGTGTGTTGCATGTGTCCGCCAACGCTGCTGTGGTGTAATCTAGCAATCCTGACCCTGTCTGTGGTTTTCATAGTTCTTTTGACCAAGTGTTGTGTTAGCACTGGAAGTCAAAGTCTTTTCAGCTGAGATGGAATGATGGATCTTGAACCCTCCCTGCTTCATGCATTGGTATGCTGCGGAGTCAACAGCATTAGGGTTTAGGTTCTGAAGCTCACCTGTCAATGCAAGGTATGGGATTTGGTGCACTAGTTCACCTGCATAGCCTTCACGAGGGACGCCCTGGACGGCTTGTTCTCATGGAAGAGGTCTCCCCCCAGGAGGACAGCATCTGCTCCCAGAGATGTCGCAGTGATCAACACCTCCTCAAAAGCATCAAATGAGTCGTCGCGGCGGACCTCATCTTTTTCCCAGACACCCTGTTACAGTGCATGTGAAAGCATCAATGGAGATGTCGTAAGGATGCACTTGATGAGACAAAGAGGGTATCACATTGCTTGCTACGGCCTTTCATGGGGAGCAGGTGCTTATGAAATTGGATCACAATTACCAAATGATTGTCAGTGGAAATAAGAATCTTGAGGAGATCAGGATCCACCCTGTTATTATTAAGGGGTCATTTTTAAAAACTTGAAGCACCGTCCCCCAATGAGAATTTCACAATGCCTACCTTTCAGCATCCATAATAAGGCAGAAGTAAGATCGGCTGCTTTCGTGATGTTTTACTATGCGCCCAGAGCCAGATCTGTTACATCGACTAGGTAACGGTTGCTTTCTAGTTAACGTTGGCAGGGTGAGCAAGTGAGCACCTGGAAGGCATTCTTTTGAAATTATTCGGAACAGTTCGCAAGCTCTTGAATCGGCAGCTGTACATTACACCGACTTCTGAATTTCAAGAAGGTAAATCCGATAGACCAACTCGAAGGTTGCTCATGTCTGTCCTCAGCCAATGTAATGAGAAAAAAATGAATGAGTATACTGCATCCCTTTACCAGCTGATACCGAGTAAGCAACCTTTATCCATATCCATTAAGAGTCTCGTACAACCAGAAATTGGACATGGTAGTAAGAAAACTACTGATCCACTACAGCAAGCAAGTAAACACGAAGTATCATGCACGGAGTAAATTAATAAAATGAGAAAGTACAAGGTTTTTGATAGTTATCTGAATCATAAGAAAGCAGTTTCATGAACTGTCTAAATCACGGCTGGTTATCTTTGAAGCAAGACATCTGTTCATATTTGACACATGAGTAATCAGCGGAAGACAAAACATTATAGATATAAAGCAAGGAAATAGAGAACAAAATATATTTCTGTCCATTTTGCTATCCGTCAAAATTGAAATGCAGCATCTCGCAGGGCATATATCATGAACCGTAATGCTCTACAAGATTGCAATAAGAGGATGTCAGGCTCTTGGACTATTAAGGCTTCTGAACATCACATCCATTCAGTGTTGCTAGAAGTGGCTTAAGGCTGAATTGTGGTTAAGACGAGTTTAAGAGGAGAGGGCTTCCATCAGAAGCTTATTCACACTGCAAGAACAACAGAGTCATTGGAAATCAGCTGCGAATTCTGGATATTTTAAGTCCTTTAGCTTACTTGTCAATTTGATCATAAGATGAAGTTGCTGTTGCAAATAAAAATATTATATGGCAGCGACCTGCTATGCTACTCATTCATTGCAATGATGCCGTACCTTTGTCCCTCTCCGAGCTTCTTCCCAAACATGAACAGAATTTGGGCTGCTCCTGAAGACCCTCCAAGTCCAGAGGGTTTGCCGGTGGCAGATGACAAAGCTTGCTGATGAAAATCTCCATCTGGGTCTGTCACATAGAGAAGAAGAAGACATGAAATTATTTTATGCTAATAACAGTATACCTAATCAGTTCCAAGTAGGTATTACGACTCTTTCGAAAGGAAAAATATATAAGTAATGAAATAAGATCATACGCACTTGCGAGCTCCACAGCTCTTGCCGGTTTGGTCAAAACTTGCGCAGTAGCATTAGCAGCAGCTGCCAGTGCCGCCGACGAGGCGGAGGCTTGTCTGCCGAAATACTGCCGAAATCAGAGGATACATAGAATATTTCAACTAAACATCAAAAATCTGAAACATGTTTATTAGTACTAATTATGCGAAGGTGGTTATCCTACTGCATTCTTTGCAGTAGGATTCTACTCGCTCTCAGACTCACCCTCGAAATGAGTACTGTTTCTTGAACAAATTCTCCAGTGATAACATGAGACAAAGACATCTAAAAATGGACATGACTTCCTTATTGGATTATTTTGACAGTCAATCGTCAATATCTTCTCACCTTCACAGGTTCTCAATGTTTATGAGGCCAAAACTCGATTACCACGAGTTAATCAACGCAAGTAGTACAATTAGTATCCGCGAGTCCTGTATTTGTAGGGAGCTGATGTGTTGTCAGAGGTTTGAATCCTGATGAGTCACCGCCACATCGGCCTGACTCTCATAGCCGTCAGCGTTATGTGTCAGCAGCACGTATACCATTACGGCGATCACAACTCAGCTTGTGCAAATGTACATTTATCCAGGTAGTTTTTACAACTCCAGGGCGCGTAAACGTTCCTTTGCTTCTACCAACTGTGGCGCAGAGGAAGTAAAAAACAAAACTGAAGAGCTCATGGAACGTCAAGTTTCCACAACATTCCACCAACGAACACTGCATTTCAGAATTTAAAATGTACCTAACCATACCTATGAAAAGCATCTGGATTCTGGAAGGTCGACATTTTAGGTTGAGCTTGGGCAGCAAAAAGTGATTTGAGTGTTCTTTATCAACGCCCAGAACTTCTGAAAAGTTATGTCACCAACCTGAGATTTTAATTTCGTGGATAGATTAGCTTGGGCAACAGCTGCATGATTTACCAAGGCCACCTCACGACAGCTTAGGAAATTTCCTGTGTGAAGACCATCAGGAAGCAGATCTTACCAGGCTCTTTCAGTCCCAGACTACACAAAGCTTTTGAATTAAAGCCTCATTCAGTATGCCAATTTGCTGTAAGCTCAGACAAGACATTCCCTAACTTGGTGTTCTAAAGGCTCTATCTCACTGAAGCCATGAATGCTCTTTCTTCCATCTGTAGACTCCCTCATTTGCAGAATGTAAATGCTTCATTGCTGGTATCATCAGAATGTAAATGCTTCATTGCTGGTATCATCATGATGTTACCATCATGATGATGATGGTGGACATACTGACCTGAGCTGTAGAGACAGGTAAAAAAAAGCCGGTTTTGCTTGACTTCTGAAATCAAGCTCAAAGCCCCTGTAATCTTCACATCAGAAGCATTGCAAATGCATTGCATGGGAGTGTAGGCACAATAAGCACAGGGAAAATACATATCATGCAATTATCTCGCAGCTCATTTAAGAGTATTTGTCGTACACAACTAGAGAAAAAAACTGACAAATTTTATTAAAATTGTATTTCTGTAACAGCTTGAGGATTGCGCAGTTAGTAGCAGGCAAAATCACGTACCTGCTGAGATTCATCTCTACCACAGCGTATTATGCACAGTCCAGAGGCAAGGCATAAGAACTTGACTGTTTCATTAGGTAAAACAAGAGGGTATTGAATCTGTTAGAGAATCTGATCTGTAAGACATAATGAGAATCTTGCAGAAACATCCTGCAGAGTACAGTGGCATGCAATCATGCAATTGAATTAGGGGTGGTTACCTTGCAAAGAAGCGAGAATTGCACCCAAAACAGTGTCTCCGAAGTTTGTTTGGACACTGTCGCGGATACATTGCAGAAGTAGGCTTTCACCTGCAATAAAATGCAAACCTCGAAGAAATGGTTAAATGAACGACAAGGATACGTTTAGGTGACATACTTAAGGTGTCGTCACGATTTCCATTCCTCCATGTCAGCAGATACAGGAAATATCTATTTTTAAAGCGAGCCATCGTAAGTCGATGTTACATGTGGCGGTGGCTTAAGGATGCATACGACGTTGAAGGATGGACGCTGTTTCTAACTCAAGAATCGGAATTCTCTACGTTAAAGCTAATGTGCAATGCCAGGTTTAAGATGTTTAGACGTTTTTAATTGCAGATGAAATTGTTAGACATCAGCAACCTCGGGCAGTGTTCGGCATCACTTAGGTGTGTGCGTAATGGAGAAAGAAAGGTATGAAATTTTGAAGAACATGAAATCATATCATGATTTAGAGTAATCAGTCGACATGGAATACCTTCCAACAAGTATAAAATAGAGTGTCCGTATTCGCATATTGGCTGGAAATGCCATTTTACTGCTACTGATTATATACATAAGCGTAGGCACTGCAGCTAGGTTAAAGCACCAATGCATGACTGTGACCTCAGCAATGCCTTAACCTGTTCAGGAGAATTCAGTATGCAAGTATGTATATGACATGCTAGGCTGCATAAACGAAAATCGGAGGATAGTGTCCTGACATTTACCTACCTACATCAAGGTGTGGAAGATAGAGTTGTAACTACCATTACTTTTGTAATCATCTACCGGCCTATGTTAAGTCAGGTAGGTGGGTAGATGATTTTGTGCATCGTACTCTATCAGAAACGAGGGCTTAATGCCTGCCAACAGATCTTCAGTACTGCTGTTCTTTATACATTACAAAGATCCATGATTCAGAAGTTTCAGCTATGGTTCGTTCAAGGCCATCATATGCTGTTCACAGGGAAGGACATCCGAGGAATTCACAGCATTTACATGACAATAAGCCCTACAGCTGACGAAATTAAGTATAATTAGGTACCTAATTTAAATTAAAGTCTGGGGTTCAATGTATATTTTCCTGTATTTGCTTTAGTATTACCAGTTTCGTAAAGAAATCTTCGAAAATGTTAAGATTCATATCTTATATCCATTCAGCTGTATGAAGTTAGTTGACAGTTGTACTGCTCAGTGAAACATCTAGGGCTTTGATCTTAGTTGATCTTCTTCTTGATCCATGAACTTATCTGTTATTACCGAAATGTAATGCACAGTCTAGAAATATCAACAGAAAAGCCCTATCATAAGCACCCTACTGTATATCTACTATGTTGAATTCGTCATCAACTACATAACCGAAATGTTCTGACATGTAGGTGACATCATATTGCAGTTATTCTAGTTCTCAAAGATGAATTGAAATCAGATACAGAAAACATATTAAGGCATCTACGCTAGGATGTGCATGATGTGTGGAGCTCCAGGCGTGGACGACTTCGACTGCTGACGACCTCACTTCAATTACTGGCAAATAAGTAAGGTGAATATCTGATGATGCAATAGGTAGCCCCTGAATGTGTGTGTCATATCCTGAATTCTTATTGTATACGTTAAACTCATGCATTTTAGCTGCTTCATACAATTAATTCTTTCAAGACAAACGGCATCAAGAGTAGAATATTTTCTCACACACGTGACATATGTCCGAACTTGGTGGGCGTATGTCCCTGTTTTCATTAATTTACAACATTTAGATTATCACTGGCTTCCTGACCTTGAATGCCTCAAGATGTTGCTAAAGGAACCCATTTGTGCCCGAAAGCATAATCCTTTCTGTAACAAAGGACAAGTCCTTCATGTTAATCGTTATTAGATAGATACTGTCTCATTTCATAGTCATATACATGCGAGAGCTGTTGGTACTATCGACTTGACAGGAGTACGCACCCTTTAAAAAATGCAGTATAGAGCCATGGGTCTTCCTTGCCTAATGAGGTGAGCCCCTTCTTGAAAGGTTTGTCCTCGCATGAATATTCATGGTCATTTTCTCACATGCAGGGAAGAGCCTTTGACTGGGATACACCGAAATGAACCGGTTGCTGAGATGAATAAGTTAGCTTTTAATCGCTCCAGCTTAAGCATACTCGACGAAGAAGTTGGGGGTGAGTTTCATCAGTATTCTTGACTCTCAAGTTAGGTATTAGAGACGATCAATGATTTTAAGAGCATGTAAACTTAGTTGCAGTGCTTTTGTTCACAGGATGCTTAGCCGAGCGTCTCGAGCATAGCTCTTGCTGGGAAAGTCGAGCGTTAACCCCAACTCTGGGAGATATTGAAAGGTCGGGTATCCACTGGGAGGAGCAATGGGACCCCAATGCCTTAGACCTTTGCCCCGTTGAACCCTTAAGTGCACACAGCTGGTTGCAGCAGTCCAGGGAGAGTAAAAGTTTTGGCATGCTGTCCTTGGAGGAGGCTGCTAATATTCCAACTGCCTGCAAGGAACCCTTGCCCCGGAGCCAAAGCCTTGTGAAACCAGCGTCTGAGGAGGAAATCCTACCTGGATCCATAAACGTAGAGCTTTTAGACACAGACTGTATGTGGAGCTGCCCAGCAGGCGAATCCCCCTCCACACCTAACCTATCGAGCTTGATTCCCCATAACAATTTAAAAGTGTGGGCACCCTCACCTAAGGTGGACTCTCTGCACTATCATCTTAATTATCAGCCGTCCTCTTCATCCCTGAGTTATGAAGCATCCTCCTCCCCTGCTGGATCCACTGCTGGATCCACTCAGTCATGGCGATCCTTGGTGTCCACTCATTCCATGCAAACCATCATGTCCCCCATCAACACGATGACCTTATCACGGCTTTCCTCTCCAAACCTCAGAGGTGCCTCCTACCCAAACAGCTATGGATTTGTAGAGCTGGAATTTGGCTCCCCAACCTTGGAGTCCATGAACACAATTAGTTCAGCAATGAGAGAGACTTTGAGAATGAAGGAGACAATGGAAATGCTAGAGGCATCGGAAGGATCTGACGGTTGCAATGAGACACGTGGGCAGGGTGAGGGTGTGTACTTCAGTACATCTCAACCTGTCATGAACATAGGAATAGCGGAAATGTTACCTGAGTCCTCATTACTCAACAAAGGAAGCACTCCATCACGCTCTCGACGAGCCACTACCACTCGATTGGGAGCTTCTCTCCATGATGCGGAATGTGGGGGAGTGATCAAGAAGCGCGGAACTTCTGGAAATCAAGCTGGAGTCACAAACCCTAATCCTAACGGAATAGCTTGCACTTCGTGTGGAGCTAAGGTAAAGATATAGCCTGAACACAGCATCCCGAGTATGCCCTCATTGATGTACAGCACCCTGGACCTTAGCATGCCCTCATTGATGTACAGTACCCTGGACCTTAGCATGTCCTCATTGATGTACAGGACCCTGGACCTTAGCATGCCCTCATTGATGTACAGCACCCTGGACCTTAGCATGTCCTCATTGATGTACAGCACCCTGGACCTTAGCATGTCCTCATTGATGTACAGCACCCTGGACCTTAGCGTGTCCTCATTGATGTACAGCAACCTGGACCTTAGCATGTCCTCATTGATGTACAGCACCCTGGACCTTAGCGTGTCCTCATTGATGTACAGCACCCTGGACCTTACACATAAATGAAAATATTTTTCTATACTCCTAGATATTCTTATTTTCATGGTCCTGTAGTTTTTCATGATTCCTATCTTGGGTTCCTTTTGCAAAATACAAAGCATATGTATCGCAGCCTCTGACATTGCAATAAGCTTTAGTGTTACAAATGATGTGAACAAATGAGGCAGCTATGAATATCTGGTTTTAACTGTAGATATGATAAATGATGCTCACAGCTCTGAATTATTCTCTCATCAGGTCACACCTGTGTGGAGAGCTGGGCCTCAAGGTCCGAAAACCCTATGCAATGCCTGTGGTGTACGGTATATGAAAGTAGCAAAGAAAAAATGAGGCATTATGATCTCTCTGATTTAGAGATGGAGTGTTTATCTGATTGAGGATGACAGCATAATTGCATGTACGGAAGCTTGAAGGGGCACCAAAACTTGACAAAAACATCTTATTACAAATGCATAACCTGGGCTGCACAAGTTTGAGGACTTGATTTTGATTTGTCTGTGTGCTGGACTTAATTCGGACATTGCTACTGGTTATTATCAGTTGTCGATTTGCACTTCGTTCTTATTTGTTAGTAGGCTATTGCTGCTTGAGTAAAGAGTTACTTGATTCAGCGTCGTTGCTACTCTGTTTAAAACAAGATGATAGTACCCGCTCCTGCAACGTAGTAGCCTTGCTTGAAGCATGGATTTCAAATCAAGGTCGATATACAAATCGCTAGAATCTTGTCTCATTTGTGTAAATGAAACCCTAGCGCAAATCCTAGAGGACGGTTCAAGATCTCATCAACTGTCGCTGACGTCACAACACAATCTGCTTATTTGCGTGGCCTCACAAATCTCAAATCAGGGACAAGTTACAAGATGATGACAGGAAAACAAATGTCTTATGTCTCTTGCAATACCCGCTTCTTCTGTCGAGGCCCTACCAGTGTTCGAGCGTCCCGTCCTCAAAAATCTGGTGAGCATCTTGAATTTGTTCATGATGTAGCTTAAATGCTTCATCTTCACTTCTGTGGTTTTATAAATTCTTAGGCAGTGTCATCTTAAATGCGGGCCGAGTGGAAACGGCAGAGGAGGCTCTTGCCAGAAGACAGCGCGAGACTGAGCGCTATGAGGAGCGTGTGAGACTTGTGCATAACGTTCAAGGTTGGGAGGAGGAGCTGAAGAAAGCTGGAGACAACCTTGTAGTGATCGAGGTAGTAACATGTAATATGATCCTTCAATGATATCACTGCTTTCTCTTAAGCAGGATCTCCTCTAAGCAGTTGAGCAGTTAAGGAGCTAAAATAAATGTTCAACTGGTAGGCCTGATGGACCTCCACGACAACTACAACACTGTCATCACACCAGCTCTGAAGATATTCTTCTTATCTGTCACACTTATGTCACACTTATGCTTTGCTGATACCAGGTTCAAAGCGAGACTGTTTGCCAAACAGGGATGGAGGGCGATCGTGATGATGAGAAGGAAGCAAAGCGTGATCAATGGGGGAGGATCACTAAAGATGTACACACAGAGTCTCTGGACCAATGTGTGAGAATCAAGCACACTTTCCAACGTATTGCGAGAGACTGTAGCGACAGTGTGTTTCTAGAGCACGTGGTAAGAGCCTTGCTGTTAACTTAAAGCATCCTCACGTTTTCAGAGTGAGTGTGGATACTCTTCACACATCTCAGGAGGGAAGTCACTAATGCTTGAATAGGTTGGTGGCCTGTGATCATGTTACTACTAATTTGTACATGTACCACATGTACTACACATTTTGCACGCTGGTTTTGAAACTGTAGACACACGACATTATCGATCTTCATGAATGTCTTTTGCAGTACAGCTATTAAGTATTCATTGATAATTGGAGATGATTAATTGTTTTTACATTGCAGCGGACTTTGATGTAGATGTCTCTTTCTCAATGTTACAGCAGACAGAGAAAATATTGTGTTCTCCAGAGCTTGAGATGGATAACATCTTATCCACCTATACCTCTTCCTACAGCCCATGAGTTCCTACATAAACTTTCACCTATACCTCTTCTTACAGCCCATAGACCCCTCCTTTGCCTCCAGGTGGATGAGGAGCCGGAACCAGAGAGCGCTCAGCTGCTTGAGCACTTGAGCATCGACGTGTTACCCACGCTGCAGTTCTGGAAGCATGGGAAGAAGATATTTGAGCACAAAGGTATGAGTCATCAATTTAACACCATCATGTCCAATTTCATTGAGAATACTCAAACGTTATCAAAGGTTATCAAAGGCCTTTATTGAGGTAGCTGAGTGGATTCAAAATTGTGTGAAAACATGTGTGATCTTCGTTGCTCTGTTCCACTCCGCCCCTGGTCTTGGATATGTACAGCAATGTTCTTGATTTACTACTTAAGTCTACAACTATGAGTTATTATGTACTGTTTACTGCGCTCTGTCATACCAGTAATTGGGTAAAAGACTTGAGCTTTCTTTGTCGTCCCTTTCAATCCCCCACAGGAGCGCAGAACATGGATGCAGATATGGCGGAAGGTGAACATCACATTTCTGTCTGTTAAGAAGCTCTTTAAGGTTTTCATCAGTCTCATGCCTCCCTTGAAATGTTGTCATGTATTGTTACTTGTGTTAGGTGTTCTATATTATGATGGTGCAATGGCAGAGGGTCAGAAGGCGGGTAGTTATGTCAAAGAGATAAAGAACCTGGATGATGCGACTCAGTTCACACAAGCTGGCGATGAGTTGATCTTACAGGTAAGACGAGGCTCAAATTAGCAAACCCTGAAACTTCAAGCAGCAGCAGGAGGCAAGCAACTTGTGTTTTGTGTGTACATAAAAGCTTCCACCACAGGATGAGAGGAGAGGAGGTGGTTGCCAAGGTTTAGGGTTTAGACATGGAGAACTTGCCCAGGTTTAGGGTTTAGACATGGAGAACTTGCCTACATGAGGAAGATGCATGACAGAGCTGGCAAGCCGCATCTTACGCCCAATGCCTCTCATCCCTCTGTTGCCGAGTACCCTATCTCACACACTTCCTCAGGTGCTGGTCTTGGCCAAAACAACTTCTACACCCTGCATGCACATGTATCCTGCGGTTGTCGCTTTGGCACAGAACTTTAAGGGCTTTGCGTCTTTTGCCCGGTTGATTGTGGACAGTGGAGAGGAAGCACAAGCAGCAGCTAGCGCTCTGCGTGTGGCCGAATGTCCATCCTTCATAATGTTCAGGTAAGCGCCTGAACAGGACAATCTTGTATTGTGTCATTTACAGTACGTTGTTAAGAATGTTCCCATTTAAGTAAGCATCCATATGTCCCTCAAGAAAAGGGCACATTTTACAGATTCTTTGAAGTGAGAGCTCGGCAAATTTTGTTGGGCGCGAAGAGTTGGACTATGTCTGCAAAATTTTGCCATTTTATTCCAAAGTGTTAAATGGTTCTTTGTTATTACTTTGTGGTAAGGAGTGGGAAGGAGGTAGCGAGGTACAATGGTCAAAGCAGGACTGAGTTAATTAGCAAGATTTTGGAGATTCAACAAAATGCCGACATCTCACCACCACCGAGGCCAGGAACTGCAACGAAGATGGTTCGCCAAAAGCAAGTTCGACGAGTATATTAGACTAAACAGCTTTTAATTATAGTCCGATTGCTGCCTGAGGCATGCCATTGTTTCTTCAAGGTACAGCATTAGGTATTAAATATTAATGTTTCAGGGAAGATCATTTTCTCAGGTAATCCTGCTACCTGCTTCTCATGCTGAGGTTGCCTAGTGAGCGTGCTAGGGAAGCTTGAGTCTATCTCCAAAATGTTTTCCTGGCTATCATACCTGGGTATTACAAATCTGTGATAACGTGCGGCTGTAGCTTGGAATCAATAACAAGATAGCCTTATTATACCAGGCTCCCCAACAGAGATAATTTCGGACAGATCAGAAATTATGTCAACAGATATATAAAATGTGCATAAGTAAGGCAGACTTAATTCTATACAATATCCCATTGCCTACATAAGACGGTTAGCAGCTAAAATCCATCTGAAGAGATATGTTCATGTACACATGATTGCAGAACACTCGACAGTGTTCTGAAAATGGTTGCAAAGAACATGTGTTGACAGCCTTGCAGATGTGCCACCTTAAGAGCCAAAAAGTACAAAGCCTCAAAGTATGTTTCATAGCACTGCGTATCTGATTCAATGATAACATAGCTCAACATCCATTCACTTAAGCATGGTTAACCGCAGCTTATGACCTTGCTTGGACACCCAGAGGTGCTCCAGACAATACAGCAGCCACACTCCTTGAACCATCGTCTTCCTTCTTTTCCCCTCCTGCCGCCTCCGCTCCAGAACCAGGCGGCTCATCCTCCATTTGCCAGTCAGCTTCCTGCCTCTTGAACAACTCATCCAAGGGCTTTACCATGCCCGGCAGCCATGGCAGGTCACACAGATTCACACTCATGAAGTCCATGGCAATCGCCACGTCTGGGCGGCTTGACATATCAAAGTTGGGCATAGTGGGATATCTAGAGCTGAAATGCGTTAAGATGGTGCGGTAAGCACCCGCCTGCATTGAAAGACATCGTCATAGGCAGTCAATGCATCTGCATTAGAGCATAGTATTATAATGATATGTAGCAGAGAACTATACTATCTGAAATGTATGAAACTACATAAAGGGGTGGGATGCTACATTGTTCATTGAGGTCCATTGTTCATTGAGGGGTGGGATGCTACATTGTTCATTGAGGGGTCAGAGATCCTTGCACGGCCAAGGCTATTAGGGGAACTTGAAGGCTTACCTGTGATGCTACTCGCATGGCATCTGAGGTTGTGCTGTGGCGCTTTGCAATAGCCTCCTCTTGCATCTCATCTTCAAAGGTGGCTTCGTGAATCAACAACGTTGCATTCCGAGCTGCCTCCACTAACTGTGTAAATTGAAGAGGGTGATAAATGATCAGGTTGGGTAATGAAGGGGGGGATAATGAAGAGGGTGATTAATGATCATGTTGAGCAATAAAGAGGGGGATAACAAGGAGGAGATGTAATGATGGGGGGGGGAAGTATCGAAGAGGAGGAGTAACTAAAACGCATAGGAAGAAGTGTGACATTTAACTACATTTGACACCAGATGACAGTCTAGCATGGGAAGAAGTGTGGCATTAATCTACATTTGACACCAGATGACAGTCTAGCATGGGAAGAAGTGTGGCATTAAACTACATTTGACACCAGATGACAGTCTAGCATGGGAAGAAGTGTGACATTAAACTACATTTGACACCAGATGACAGTCTAGCATGGGAAGAAGTGTGACATTAAACTACATTTCACACCAGATGACAGTCTAGCATGGGAAGAAGTGTGACATTAAACTACATTTCACACCAGATGACAGCCTAGCATGGGAAGAAGTGCGACATTAAACTACATTTCACACCAGATGACAGTCTAGCATGGGAAGAAGTGTGACATTAAAATACATTTCACACCAGATGACAGTCTAGCATAACCTACTATGCTTGTACCTGGACAGAGGTCTATTTGAAAAAGGTGGTGCTACATTGAACACTAAATGTTATGTTAAAAAACTGAGTGTGCTCCATGGTATTGTGTGGATCTGTTCAAACAATGCCTTAACGTACAGTTAGAGTTGTACTACACACCATACCATCACTTAGCCTTACCGACTGTGTTGGACGAGAGTCCCCCGAGAAGACGAGTGTCCAACCAGTTTCTCCCGCAACTTTGATGCCAAATGAGGACGGTATATGCTCTACAGGCACAGGCTGGAAGGTCTGCAGCTCCAGCTTCCTCAGCATGGCTAGGTAGCTGTTATGCACAAATGGGGGGGGCGGGCGGCCGTTGAAGTCAGATACTAAGCAATGGTTGGGGAGGAAATGGAAGGGTGCATGCAGGACCTCACGATACCCTGCCAGCACTGTGAAGAGCCTGGAGGGGCCAATAATGAGAAGCGGCTCCACTGCAGCTGAACCTCTTGACCTGCTTCTGCTGCTTCTGCTCGGCTGTGAGGCAGCCAGGAGTGCGAGGCTGCTTGAAGCAGCTTCTTCTGCAAGCAGCTGTGCTCTCAGCTCCAGTAAGCGATACAAGCCACCATGGTGATCTGCATGCATGTGGGAGACCCAGACACAGGACAGCTCTTTTACCCTGTGCTCAGCATCCACTGCCCCATACCTGTAGGGATCATCAGCAAGGAGTTATAGATCAGCAGGGAGTTATAGATCAGCAGGGAGTTATAGATCAGCAGGGAGTTATAGATCAACAGGGAGTTATAGATCAACAGGGAGTTATAGATCAGCAAGGAGTTATAGATCAGCAGGGAGTTGTAGATCAGCAGGGAGTTGTAGATCAGCAGGGAGATCCGTATCTCATTGGTAATATCTCCTCAGGGAGTTCCGTATCTCATAGGTAATATCTCCTCGGGGAGTTCCGTATCTCATAGGTAATATCTCCTCGGGGAGATCCGTATCTCATTGGTAATATCTCCTCGGGGATGGCCAGCTGCGGCCATGACTTCCTTTCACAGCCCTCACAATGATTGGCAGTGAGGCTCAGGCTGAAAAAGGCATCTTTGTTGAGTTTGGATTCATATTCAGGGGCCTTATCCTTTTGAGACACATCACTCACTCACCTCCTCTTCATTTGGCCCAGTGTGTCTTCCCCACAATCAAGCAACAGACCTCCCAGAGCAAACCGATCCAGGTAAATGGAAGTTACATTGCGGAATTTGGAGGGCACAGAGGAGACAGTACCAAAGAAAACGACCTCCAGCTCTTCCCTGTTGCAAGTATGGAGAGGACAATCACCAACTCAACCCTAAACCTCAACCTCCTCCAATTAAATAATGGCCTTGAACATTTCCTATGGGCTTTCGACTCAGCAGTAGTGTGGGAATTGAGAAGGTAATGTATGAACACAGTGCCTGTTTCATCCCAGTACCTTCCAATACCAGCAAGGCATTCAGGAGGCACATCGGGAGCAGGTCTATCAGCTGCAGCCCTTGCCATAACCACTACTTCCTCATTCTCTGCCATGAATGCCTCCCTCACCTGCACAGTTCATGCACATCACTTCCAATATAGCCCCTGCTGTATTTTAGCTGCATGCAGTCTGATTCACCATGCAGTTTGAGTCACCATGCAGTCTGATTCACCATGCAGTCTGAGTCACCATGCAGCCTGAGTCACCATGCAGTCTGATTCACTAGGCTATGAGATCGAGTTCTAAAACATGTAGGAATCATCTTGAGTTCAGGTGATACTGTACATGAGGGCTTTCTGTAAAATATGAAGCCCACATTCTCTGACTTAAGCACATGGCATCCCGCAAGACTCAAAGACAAACCTTCTCCACTTGGAGGTCAGCATCCACATCTCGACTGTCCCCACCACGGGTCTTGAAAGGGAGGACATGGTGCCTGAACAGAAATGATCCAAGACATAGTGAGGGTGTGATGTATCAAGAGATTTACATAAACACGCTGTTGTACGCTGACAAGCTTGAGTTGGAAACAGCATTTTGACACAACCCAGCTGCCAAGTCACAATTAAAGAGCATTCCATTCATATTATGTGCAGATGAATAATAATCTTGGTACACAGACATCATTTGACCTCAACATCAAAGGCAAGCCCATTATATTTGAAACGCCAACAAATGAGACATCATAACATGATGATTAAACGCAGCCAGCCATCAGCAGATCAACAGTTTAATCAAAATTCTAAAGCCTAAACCCTACTTGTGCCCATTCCTGGCTATCACAAGTCCATTTCTTTTCTGAGCCTCTCCTTGATGCTCTTTGCCTCCCTCAGCCTTCTCTACACTGGCAACTCTGCTTCCAGCACTGTACTCAAGGACATTCCGACTCTTGTTATCCTCAGCAACAGTTGGCCGCAGGCTGCATACATCCTCCTTCCCATTCTCCTCCTCAGGTCTGAATGTTACTGATGCATGCGGCAGTACTACCGATGCTGAGGTGTGGATGTGTGAAGGCGGATGTAGAGAGGGGAAGAGATGAGGATTCATGGCATTCAGCTTGATCTGCAGCGGATGATCAGACCAGTACATGATGTACAATGGACTCAACATCGCTGCACTTCATGAAGTCAGAAGCATGACAGAAACGCTATCGCATGGGCATTCCATTCAGAAACGCTATCGCATTGGCATTCCATTCAGAAACGCTATCGCATTGGCATTCCATTCAGAAACGCTATCGCATGGGCTTTCCATTCAGAAACGTTATCGCATGGGCATTCCATTCAGAAACGTTATCGCATGGGCTTTCCATTCAGAAACGCTATCACATGGGCTTTCCATTCAGAAACACTATCGCATGGGCAATCCATCCAGAAACGCTATCGCATGGGCAATCCATCCAGAAACGCTATCGCATGGGCATTCCATTCAGAAACGCTATCGCATGGGCATTCCATTCAGAAACGCTATCGCATGGGCA
>BEGY01000191.1:28187-58794 GCA_002335675.1 Chlamydomonas eustigma | reverse complement strand
ACGCTGCGAGGAATGAACTTGCCAAATTCGGCAGTCACTGCGAAAAACTTGCAGTGTGCAAACAGCGGCTGGTTACGCAGCGAGATTTGATTTTCCCTTGGGTCGGATCCCTCTAGATTGAGTCTGAAGGAAAGTCAATTCCTATGAGCACGAAGTTGCAACGAGACGGTGAGGCACTTGATACTGAACACTACAGATATTCAGAGCAGATTATTGGGAGCTTGCTCTACCTTTCTGTCTGCACAAGGCCAGACATTGCATATGCCGTGGGAGCACTTGCAAGATACACACAACATCCCACAAAGCAACATTGGCAAACTACAATGGCTTTGCTCAAGTATCTATGCAGCACACGGGAGATGGGCATCGTCTATGGAAGCAAGAATTAATGGACATGGTAGGCTACTGTGATGCTGACTACGCTGGAGATATGGATACAAGACGCTCTACTACAGGCTATGTTTTTAGCATGCATGGAGGAGCTATCAGTTGGTCATCAAGGTTGCAGCCTACAGTAGCAATGTCCAGTTCAAAGCTGAATACATGTCAGCTGCAAGTGCAGTCAAGGAGGCTTTATGGTTGCGGAAGCTTGCAACAGATCTCAATTTAGAGGTCAAGACATTAAACATGTACTGCGATAATCAAGGCTCAATTAAGCTACTAAATAAAGCACCCAATTGCTTCTGCAAGGTCTAAGCATATTGATGTCATGCATCATTTTGTGAGAGAGCGTGTTGCTAGAGGAGAAGTACAGATTGAGTATGCAGCATTGAACGAATGGTTGCTTACATCTTTACCAAGGCTCTTCCTGTCACCAAGTTGGACTTCTGTCGTCAAGAGCTGGGGTTGGTGATCTTCAAAGGCTGCCCGCGTGGGAGTGTTGAAGAGTAGCCTTCGGTGAGCCTAGAATATTCTAGAAGGACTAGAACATTCTAGAAGTTGAACCTTTCCTGAAGTTTCTCAGGGTTAGGGTTTTCTAGAACGTTCCACTGACTATATAAGTTGAAACTTTTTTTATTGTAATATCCTCAACTAGACAAACTATTGGCGAATCGCTTTCACTCTGAATACTCTGAAACTACAACAAAAGGCAAGGTTGGGATCCGGTGGAAATGAACAAGAGGGGGGTTTCTCACCACCCAGTCTGCACCAAAAACCTCCACTGGCCCTGCTTTAGTCACTTCATGTCGGAAGAGTTGCTGCCATGGGTGCACACTGCGGACGAACATTTTCCAACACGGTTTAGCTCTCATTGAAGTGAAGTGGCTATTCAGGTCCGGAAGAGAAAGGCCTCCTGCTTTCTTAGGGAGGAAGCAAATGTTGGCAGATGGATACAGTTGAGTGGCGGGGATAGGAGAATCTTCTGTGGGGCAGGACGGTTTGGCAACAAAGCGATTAACTTGCTGCTGCATGGCTGCGACCAAGTTTGCTGGTGGTTTGTGGAAAGCAGCTTGGTAGATGGCCTTGGACGCAAGGTTTAGAACACTGATGTGCGTCCTCCCAAGCTGGTTTGCTTTAGCACAATTCCATGCCAGTCCCTCTAGATGCATCGTCCCTGGAACTTTGGAGAAAGCCTGTTTGCAGTTTAGAAAGCCTGCATCATGCAGCCCAAAAATTGGGACACCAAGATGCCGCAATCCCGCTTTTTTTCCCTGCGGGAGTTGAGGGTAACAAGAAGGGGGGTTGATAGTATGTTCCCCCTCTGTCTGGAGAATTGGGTGTGTGTCATCTGAGAGGCAGAGCAGGAAGGTCTTGGTGGTTGACTGCTCCGGTAGACCAAGTTTAGTACCTTCTTCAAACAACCTCTTGATCCTCAATGCCAGCTCTGACAACTCGCCTATGAGAATGTAGTTGTCATCATCAGCATAGCCCAGTGAAGGGGGGGCTTTTTCACCATTGGGGAGAGTGAAGGTGGGTAGGGTTCCAGACGCTTGCAGTTTGTTGAGCTGAGCAAAGAAGAGCTGCCAGACTATGACCCATTTGTGACAGCTGAGGGAAGAACCTTGCTCAAGGCCAGAAACCGTGGGAAAGAAAGGTGTGAAAGTCCCATTTATCCTGACCGTGCAGGACGTACCAGATGACATAAGCTGAACCCACCGGATGATGCCTTGTTCCCTAAACCCCTGGGCTGTCATAGCCCTCAGAACCAAGCCTCTGTCTACAGAATCATAGGCCTTGGTCAGGTCTTAAAGAAGGGGTCCCCAGCTCCTTTAGTCTTGCTCGCAACCCTTGGTGATATCGCACGTTATCTGAGATGTCCCGCCCATGGATGAACGCAGACTGAGCTATATCCACTAGTGGGGAGCCTATGGGAAAATAAATTGGAATGTGAAAGAGTAAGAGTATGGAGGTGCAGGAGATGTAGAAGTCAGGACTTCTCCATCACCTGATTAGAACCAATAACAACAACAGTAACTAAATTTGCGCTGCTTGTAGACATAATTAGGTAGGTACAGAATGAACCAGCAGGCAGCTGAAAATGAAATAGAGGGTATCTTACAACTTGCATTTTCAGATCTGCCTTACCATGAAGGTGCATCTGTTTAGCTGGCAACTTATTTCTTCCATTCATACAGCTGCAAGCCATAGAAACCTATCCTTCAGCTGGCTAAGAATAACCCTGTTGAATGCGTTGAGTCTACCTATTAGGTAACACCTGTAGGGTTCATCTTGATGCCAGCTTCTTCAAGTAGGAGGCGTCTTGCAGCCTTCACAACATAGTGATTTCGCAGCTGCCTAAAAATCTGTGCAACACAAGATGCAGAACGGTAAACATCCCCAAAATGCCTAGCTGTTGCAGAAACCTGGAGAATGAGGACAAGGATCTGTATGTTTAAAATCATCGAAAGTGTCCAACTTGTACCAAGGTATGAACCCAAAACAGAAATCTGAATTGACGAGAAATATAAGGTTAATTGTCATAGAGAGCTTGTTTCCCAGACGCATTTGATCCTGATTTTTGTAACAATTGTCTCGTGACCTGGTTCCTTGAAGTGTGGCCATAAATAGACATCTGATATCTGCAGCACTGCACCGTGACACTTATGTTTTAATGGCATATACGTTTGCATATGGGTTTAAACGGCGATTAAAAATGATCAGTGCATCCGGTGAAGAGGATTTTGAACAGCGTCCAGACAGTGTTCAGAGTACAGATCTTGCGCTCCTAGCCGCACGTAATGAAATTGAAGATGATCAGGACCAAATAACTGAAAAGGTTTCCTGAAAGAGGTGTTCAAGTGCGTGAAAGTACATGCAACCTTGATCTAAAGGCTCTTGTTGCAGGACACAGACTTGAACCCATTGGAAGCTCATGAGAAGCTCACCAATGCCAAAGTAAGATGGAGTCCATTTGTGCCTAACTGTCCATTTCTGCTGCAATTTTCAATTGATGTTTTTTTCTTGCTCGTTGTGAAGGGGGAATTAGATGTTATCTTGGACCTCGTAAAAAATCTGGAGTCTACAGTTTATCTGGATTTCCGAATTCTCTCAAGCAAGCCTAGAAGTGCTAATGCTCTTCAGGTGCTTGAGGGGCATATACACAAACATCTGTGTCTTTGATACTGTGTGGATATGCATTTCTTTATGTACTCTTTCTCTTGTCTGTAGGACCTCGCAGATGAGTCGAAAGTTAAGTATGGCCGAAAGCATGACATGCTCATTGATATCTCAGCTCGTTTACAAAAAGGTGCTATAGCTTTGCGTGCTGCTGCTGCAAATGACAATTTATATTACAATCAAGTGGCACGGTTGCAGAGATTTTGGAAGGTAAGTCTGCTTTAGGGTGGAGTTGGAGGATGCTCTAGATATGGTCCCTAATGCCTTAGTTATGGCTCCTGGCGCATGAACATGATGCCTTAGTTATGGCTCCTGGCGCATGAACATGTTCTTCTCCCTTAATTAAACTGTCCAATTGTTCCAAATTGTTTTGCAATAGATGAAGTCTTTGTCATGAGCTAAGCTTGACACATCAAACCTGCAGATGCTCCTTATTCAAAACCACCTCACTCTTCCTCTCCCTGCATGATGCAGATTCGTTTGAATCCTATGACATCTGAATTTTCAGACAGCCCGTTCTCTGTTGACCTGAGCCTTACAACTGTGAGTCGGACTGGGCCCATTCTCAGCAATGATGATAACCAAGCTGGTAACCCATCCAGGTAGAGAATGGTTATAATTTACTTCTCATTCTCCTAGGTTACTGGGAAGGTATGCACAAGCCTTGTGATTTTTTCTCCTTGATATCTTTTCCACGCTGACTCAGCAAATGCTGGCTTACAGGCATGCCAAGCCAATCCTAGTGCCTTTGGTAAAAGATGTGAGCGGCAGTGTCAAGATCAGGAACAGTGGTGCTAGCCCTGAACTGTCAGGTGCTAGCAAGATCAGGAACAGTGGTGCTAGCAAGATCAGGAACAGTGGTACTAGCCCTGAACTGTCAGGTGCTGGTTGAAACCCAAGGTGGTAGTAGTAGAGTCAATCATACGTGACAAATGCGTCTGACAGGTTGTGCTTCAATGGTAGGTAGATGTTGAAAGATGCTTTAGGCGGGTCAGGGTTTATGGCTTTAGTTGTGGAGGGATTGGTCTAATTATGGCCAAGATGTTCAATTTGTGTTCTGTCAACACACAATGTGTAAACAGGCGCTCTGGGAAGCAAGTCTGTACACCAACACCTAATTTCTCTGCAGCAAAAGCAGCTTTGGGCAATTGCGGCATCTGATTTAGAGCACGAGGCGAGGAAGGGCTTTTCTGCTTCAAACTTCACGTACAGCTTGGCTGAGAAGGTGTTGGAAGCTGTTGCATCCAAGACAGCTTCTCTGCACATGTGTTCTCTGAGGCCTTTCATACTGGAACACATCACGGTCTGCAGGTACCAACGGTGTACATCATTAATGGTTCTAATCAAAAGTGCCCTATCTTGATAGCATGAGCCTTGGACTCTGCTCCTCCAGAGTTTGATAGTATCGGTAATGTGGCAACTGAGTAATTGTTGTTCTCTTTCACCTTGAAGACTGACTCAAGGCAATGTCTTGGAGCCCTCTCGACCTTACTCCAGCACTGTAGGGTGTCATGAGTTACTTCCAGAACTTGCTGCCTTGATCAGTCACATCTTCTTTCGAGACAACCTTTACGCAAGCTTAGATGCTCAGGTACTATCTCTGATACTAGCATGCATTTGTATGCATTTCCTAGGGATGCCACTGCTGCTCAATGGGAATCTTTACTTGCAGGTTGATTCTCGCCCCTTTGTGAGACTGCGATGGGTTCCTGCCAATCATCCTTACACATCTGCTATGAATTTGCAGCTTAGCAGGCACTCAAAAATTCTTTTGGTGAGGCTCTGGTGGTGTTCAGATTATTTTTATCTCTTTGCCTTGTAATTGTAGTTATTTTTCTAAATTTATCCTTGCAAGGCTAACAACACATTGCACATGTTCATCTCTTTTCAACAGTTAATTCAAGACACTTCTGTCGAAATTGAAGGGATTCCAGATCCTAGCGGTACAACATCACGCTGGGCCAGAGAGGGCTGCCTAACAGCTACAAAACATGAGATGGGACATCTTGTGAGATCAATTGTTCAACAGGCAACAAACAAGCTTTTGTAAACAAGCGAGAGGCTTGGACTCTGTTAAAGCCCTCTACAGCCTTCATCATGCTTAACACATATTTTCTTACCTTCCCATCTGATTATCTATTTTCTGTCCTTATAATCATGATGTGTACTTTATTACCCATGAATGATTACCGCATGGAGAGTTTTGTTTCTTTAAAGCTGTTTCCGCAGTTATAGTTTTTTGGACTGACTCACGTTCATGTTTCTTGTACAAATGGTTCCAACAGTTTTGTTCTGTATTTTCATTGCAAATTTCTTCCGATTCCGAAGTAAACACTTCTAGAAACTCAGAAATACAGACTTGTGAAAATCGAGAAATAATTGAAGTGCCAACTTCATCTTCATGTTATATCACTTATGATATAATAACTTTAACTAATCTCTTTAAATACCCCAGTTGTCATCATTTGTGAAGATATGTCATTTATAAAACAATATTTACACCGTCATGCCACTTGGCATGCCTTGTTTCGTGAATCCCAGCTCTCCTATAGAGCCCTTCTTCTTCTCCACCATGACAGCTTGTGTTGTAAGCATGATACCAGCAATGGAGCACGAGTTCATGAGCCCGTTTTTGGTAACCTTTGCGGGGTCAATGACGCCCACCTCCAATAAGTTCTGAACCTTGTCATCCATAGCGTTGTACCCCATCTCAAAGGACTGCCCAAGGAGTTTCTGCACAATCACCTGAGTGAGAAGATGAAAGAACAATCAAATACGTCACACTGCATGAAAACACCACATAAGAAGGATGGTCTATCATGCACCTGGGAGGCATGAATTTTGAGTGGACAGGACTCTCACCTCTCCTTCTACTCCAGCATTCTCTGCAATAATGCGGCAGGGAGCCCGCAGGGCCTTCATAACAATGTCAGCACCCTGACCAAGTCAAACAGCAGGTAGGCTTAGACAAACATCCAGATTCAAGAGGACAAGAGGACCATCACTTCTCCTAGGTCTTGTACAAATAACCTGCAGAAGATGTTGACATTTATATTTTGCATTATCTCACCATTCTTTCCTCATCATTCGGAAGTGTCTCTTTGAACCCTGGAACCAGCTCAGACAAGTGCAAAAGAGCAGCACCTCCTCCAGGTACAATGCCCTCTTCAACAGCAGCGAATGTGGCATTCTTAGCATCCTCAATTCGAAGCTTTCGGTCTTCGAGTTCAGCTTCAGTGGCAGCACCGACCTGTATGGACAATATGTAGTGAGCCCAAAATCACATTTTAACACAAATACAAAAAATCTTGACACATACAAAAAAACAGAAAACATGCTTCCAACAACTCACCTTGATCACAGCCACGCCCCCAGAAAGCTTGGCAATGCGTTCTGATAGCTTCTCAGTATCGTAAACAGAATCAGTCTCAGACAGCTCCTTCTTCAGTTGGGCTACCCTCATCTCAATCTCCTCGCGGCTTGCTGAGTCAGCAATGATTGTGGAGCTGGTAGAGCCAACAACTGCTTTGCGGCACACGCCCAGCTGCTCCAGAACAACAGACTCCACCTTCATTCCAAGATCCTTAGCTACAAACTCCGCTCCAGTAACAATGGCAATGTCCTGCAGTAGGGCTTTTCTGCGCTCTCCAAAACCAGGGGCTTTCATGGCACACACTTGCAGCACTCCTCGCAGTTTGTTTACCACTAGTGTGGCCAGAGCCTCACCTGTAACATCCTCGGCGATGATTAGCAGGGGAGCGTTCAGGCTTGTGACCTGGAAGGGTGCACCAGGCAGCATACTTCAGTATGACAAACTTCAGTATATCCCTATCAAATTGATGTGATAGACAATGGAGTCTGCAGTCATATTCAAGATGAGCTAGGAGAGTGCTTAAGACATGGTTGATCTTTGGTCGCACAAATGTAGCTCTTGCTGCAAGAATTTTGTTGACCAAGTTAGGTCTCATACAGAAATCACCACCGTGGTCATACCTGCTCCAGGATGGGGACAATGTCGCGTATGGCTTCAATCTTTTGGTCGGTGACCAACACACGGCAGTTGTCAAATTCAACCAGAAGGCGCTCAGAGTTGGTTACGAACTGAGGGCTCACATAGCCTCGATCAATGGCCATTCCTTCTTGGACCTCCACAAATGTTTCAGTCGAGTTTGATGCCTCGATGGACAGCACTCCATTAGAGCCCACCTTATCTAGGGCTGAAGCAATCATGTCCCCAACAAACTCATCATTGCCAGCTGAAATAGTGGCAACGTTCTACACATAGAGAGGGCACAAAGCAGTTTCTGTACAATTTCTCAGTACGTGGAAATAACAAAAAATAATCAATTGTTAGGTATCTAACACACACTCCTAGAAATGATACCTCTCACACCTTGATGTCAGTGCGGCCCTTGACAGGCTTAGCGTTTTCTTTTAACTTCGCAACCAGAAAAGTGCATGTCTTGTCAATGCCATGCTTGATAGCAATGGGATTTGCTCCCGCAGTCACATACTGCAAAAATGTGTGCGAAATAGATGTAAATCAGGTGATCTATGCAGGCAGTATGAGAACAGAAATATTAGAATCATTGTATCTGTGTGTGAAAATGTACCCACTTGTAGCCCGTAATGGATCATCTCACGAGCCAGTACAGAAGCAGTAGTGGTGCCATCACCAGCTGAGTCATTGGTTCTCCCAGCCACCTAAGATCGTTTAAATGCTTATTCATCAGATGTGCTTAACCATGGGTTGGTGTCAACAGACGGGAGAGCAAATGAATGTATTATCACCTCTTTAATTAGCTGTGCGCCAGCATTTTCAACAGGATCTTGGAGATCAATGGCACGAGCAATTGAGACGCCATCGTTGATGACCTGAGGGACACCAAACTTTTGTTCCAAAACTACATTTCTTCCTGCATGGGATCATGAGTGTGATTGAAGTGTGCAGAAAGTGTGTCATCGAAGAGTGCGGAGAGTGTGTATCATGCATAGCACAACAGTCACTCATATTTACCTCTCGGTCCCAAAGTCACTGCTACTGCGTTGGCAACCTTGTTGATGCCGGCCTGCAACCTACGGCGGGACTCTCCATCAAATACCATTTCCTTAGCATCAGAAGCTTTGACAGCCTGGAAAATGCATGCATTTGAAGAGTCGATCCTATTGCACAGTGGCCAGGCACAGGATTTCTGAAATTCATACCACGGATCGGGTTCGGGGAGGACGGCAGCTTGCCTTGAAAGCAGAGTTCAGTCCCTACGCATTTACATACTATATTCAGTCTCTCAGTTTAAAAGCGCATTCGCAAGGGAAAGTAACAGAGATGGGAGCCAACCTTTAATGGTGTCTGCATTTTAGAAGCTTCACTAAGTGCCTTGAACAGCCTGCAGTGCTGTATGATAAGTATAGTATAGGATGTTCCAGAAACTCCTTTCTTCGAGTCAGGCAGGCCCCTTATCTAGAACTAATATCCAACGCGATTTACTTGCTGAATATGAGGTAGTCACAGGACAAAATCTCAGTAATGTTGTTCGATTTCAAATGTGTCACGGAGAATTGTGACTGGCTGAGAAACTACCTTCTGATTCTGGTTAAGAAGATATTCAGCTAACAATTGATTCGATAGGTGATCTGCTCACCTTGGGTTCTTCTAAACTGTGACAACTCAGTCAAATTACCTCCCTTAGCCAGATCTGTGTATTAGCTTGAGGCGAGACCACTGGATCCTTAGGATAAGATCAGGGGTCGAGTAGGCTGAGCTGATGAGCTGAGCCTTGGATGTTTAATCTAGTTTTAAGACTATTTAGGTCTATTTAGTGAGACTTAGAGTATCTCGAGTTATGTCTAAGCGTGCAGCTACTATGTTAGCGAAATACTTAGACGAATTAGGAAGATTAGTTTTAGGAGATTTATATGACTTAAATAAGAGAGGGTAAAGTAAAGAAGGCAGAGCCCTACTGGCTTCGGCCTTAATACAATCAGGGGTTCAGGGTTCTGATCAAACGAAAAAGAACCTATCTATCTAAGTTAAGGGCTATTGTGCGGTCATACGCCCGGTTCACCCTATCACTGTGACAAAAGTATTTATGTGAACCTGAAGGTGGTCGCCTAGATATTAAAATAATCCAGGAATGAATAACTCCTGGATTAGGTAATTAGGTACATAATTCTGGAGGATCTATCACTCCTGAACAGTTCTAAGTTTGTAAAAGTGGAATCTTTTTCATTTAGGTAGCAAGAACTAAGGCATCAATTCTAAAGCAGGTAGGTAGGTAATTGAACTGAACTCAGCGCAGGTATTGTGTTTTGGGAAGACAAAATCACAATAAGGCGTCAGGTCATCATCTATCTCAGTTTCATTGATATTCTTCAATATCTTCATTTTCCTGAAACAGCATCTTTACGGACATATGGACCAATGCCTGCCATCCTGACATACGTGTTGCCATATTCCGTTACATCAACCATCTTTGTCTTGTGTTCAAACATAGGGTTAGGAGGCACCTGCATAATTGTAATGGGGGCTCCAAATGTAACATGTAAGATGCAGAACAGATAATGTAGAAATCTGAGTGTCTTACAGCTGAAATAACTGTGTGCAATGTCATTGTAGCTCACCAATGGTTTTGAGGAAAAGAATCCATACTCTGAATTGGCTGTCCTTGGCAGAGCATATATCTCATGAGGCAATTTGTCAGAATCTGCATGAAAAGGCAGATGGATTAGTAGACATGAATGCATGCAAGTTGATGAAAGAAAATTCAGGGATATTTTCAAGGCATGCAACATATTTTACCAGCACCTTTGAGAGTGGACATTGAAGTTAAGAGTTCAGTTGCTTTCTGAACCATCTCAGGACTGAGGTTTGATGTGGGCACCATTCTGTTAGGTTTCTCCGGAAGGACATTCACTGCAGGGATCAAATTCTACACTTTCAAACAAACTCAGAGCGGGCTCAAAATTGTTAATGTTACTTGCATTTTCGAGCATCTGCTATATGAAAGCTATCCCCTAGAGTTAGCACTCTGTTCTCTTTCTTGACATGCTCCTCCCATACGCTATTCCTGGCCACCTCATCAAGCTTCTTGGATATCATCGAAGCCATCTGTAGTAATATCGAATGTTTAAATCTCCAAACTCCACAACATTGAAAATGAGAGAGCTTGCAAGGACAAGTATAGAAATGGCACCCCAAATCACACCTTTAATGAATTAATTCAAGAAATGAATACACTGGCACGTACGAAATTCTCAAACTTTCCTTAGAGCGATACTCTGCTATCTCTACTTCGTACGCAAGTGCACGGGATTAGATATGCACCTCGATGATTCCAAACAAGATAAAAACATGGACTTGAAGTCATTATATGTGGAAGTATTACAAGTTCTGGAGCATGTCTGATAAGATTTCACGAATCTGTATCGTATAAATTTCCTAGGATTTAGGATATTAAGTGTTGCGGTTGTTCAAAGTGGCGGCCTCCTTCATTCGATCTGTATATCGAGCTGCCCGTCATCTTTCACACTGTCATGCAAAATGTGTAGCATCTAGTGCTCCTTTTGTCTCACGAGTTTCTACTAGCTGTGCTGCTAGGTTATTGCCTGCAGTTTCTGCTCTCAAGATGGGTTCTGCAGGCGATATGGTTGACATCACAAGGTGCTTCACAATTTTTGCCTTCAGTTCTAATGCAATCATAACTCGCCTTGATCATCATCACTGCAGAGATAATTTTGAAGACATGTTTCCTTTGGTGGAAGAGGCCCTCAAGGACTGCAACTTTTTCTCCCTTGATTGTGAAATGACTGGATTGTTTGTGGATGGAGCTAGAGATGACTATCTGGATGAGATGTGTGACAGGTGACAAAATACATTATTCATAGTACTGGTCTTAGGGCATGTCATCTGCTAGGGCTTCTTCAACATGCAGCTGATTGTAGTCAATAACGATGATCTACGGCATGTTGCTTGAAGGTATGCCAAGCTGAGGGAGAGCTCGCAGTCTTACATCATTAACCAATTTGGGCTCAGCTGTTTTAAATTAATCAGTGGTCCGTCAACAGACGTCAGTGGATTTGAGGCCAAGACTTTCAACTTCTACATCTTTCCAGAGCCACTCACAGATAATGCTCAGGTGCTATTAGCCTTTGTATCAGCATTGCTGAGAATCTGAATGATGCAATGCCTATGACTAGTGTCTTGTCGTCTTCAATGTATAAAAGATTCCTACAAGTATTATCCATTATGCTCGAATAAATCATTCAAGGCACCAGCACATGGCTCTACCTCATAAGTCACTTGTCATGCTGTCTTTATACAACCCATGCAATCGTAATTATGCGGTACTTTCTTACTTCTTCTCATGCATGTGTCTTGATTTGATTTGCTGCTTGTGCTGCTTTTGTTGATTGAATAAGTAATCCTCAAACACGCAGGCTCGAAAGTTTCTTTCAGATTCTGGCTCTCTCTCATTCCTGGCTCACCAGGCAAGCAGCTTGAATTTTTGTAGCCAAACATGTTTACCGTTTAGTCATTATCCTAGGTTTATAGCATGTTTTTCGCTTGGAAACAGCATGCTCACTACCTGAAGTATGCGCCTCTTCTTCTTCAACAATATCTCAAGAATCATTAAAGAGTCCTCTGATTGCCTATCTCAGAAATTCGATTTCAATAAGTGGATTTACAAGGGCATCCCCTTCATGCCCACCCATGAATGTCATAGAAGAAGGAGAGAATTGGTATGTTTTCAACTTACTTGCACATGATTGACAATCTTACATTACGGTGCATCATGATTGCGTACTTTGTTTTGGCCTTGTTCTTGTAATGGCCCTCTTAATTCTCCTTATTTGTAGACAAGATACTACACTGGGGAGCTTCGGACCAACAGTATAAACCCCACAAAACCAGAAGATCAAGAATTTGTCAGATTACTGATAGAGCAGGTATACTGCTTTTCTGCCCCTCTCGGCTGCCTTAGGGGACCCCTCGAATGGGCCAGTTCTGTTTATCGTCCGCTCAGGCAACTCCCTGCATGTCCTGATTTGGTGCTTGTCATTTACCACATATGGAGCACGGACTCATAACATTCTTGAACCAGGCCTGGTGCATGGGACTCGGTGCAAATGTGTCAATCCTGTTACATCGTTCTTGTGATATTAAGCTGCAAACTTCATATCCTATAAAGCAAAACCTCTACAGGTGCAGCGCTGGTTGTCGGGTGCAGAACCTTCACTTGTTCTCTTTGACATGAACAGCTACCGCAGACTTCTAGCTTATCAGGTATTCAAGATGCCACTGGATGTAGGTATTTCTCGCAATCTCTAGGAAACATTCAGAATTGATCTTTAGGTAGGTCCATAACTTATTTGAACATTTGTAACATTAAGATTCTGTGCATTGTGCCATGCAGGAGCTGGAAAAACCTCAGTTTGGCAAGGATGATTACCCGGGTTTCTTTGTAAAAAAAGTAGGTTGCTAATACTTGGAGACCTCCTGCCACAAGATGGCTCAAATTCATTTGCTATATCTGCTTAAGTGCAAGTGCTTTATTTGAGGAGCACATTAGAGAAGATCAGGCATTCATTTTAGCTGTTGGCGTGCACTTGTGTGGCAGAGTGAGGGCTGTCCCTCATAAACATTACGCTCCCAAAGCTCAGTCTCGTGGTCATTGTTTAAAGATTGATGTAGGGAATGGATATTCTCAGCTTCAACTCATCCGAGGCACACAGGAGGAGGTAATCAAGATGCAACAAGAGGATGTTCAGCAGAGAATGCATGTAAGATTCTATGTCCGGCACTCCTGAGGGAATTACTACTGCTCACCTGTGGCTCATTGTCCTGCAGTCCTGGGGAATTACTCCTGCTCACATTATGTGGCTCATTTTCTCGCTTTGGTTTGATCCCGCTTTGCTTTCAAATCTAAGATTAATGACCTTACTAGCTATCAAAGCGATTATGATATTGCCGACTCTTTATTCTTTCCCCGCTGGTTTCATATTATCCCTTCAGGATTTAGACAAAGCCATAGGCTTTACAAGAGTTATAGAGGCCATGAAGGCGTGCCGAAGGCCAGCAGTTGGGCACAATTGCATGTTTGATATTGCTTACGTGCTTGCTGCGTGTGTGGACCCAAAGCTGCCTCCATCTTGGCCAGAGTACAAGCAGTTGGTTGAGGAGGTAAGATAATAGTAATCGTTTTAGGAGGGGCGGGAAGAATCTCATATCTTTTGGATACAGTACTTCCAAGGGGAAACATTTTTGTAATTGCTACAAAAAATGATAACACACAGTCCTAGGTTTTTTTTATCCCTTTAGTGGTTTCCAGGTGGAATTTTTGACACAAAGCTCATAGCGCGTCAAGTGCCTGAAATATTCAAGAGGGGCACTAGCTTGGGTGAAGTCTTCAAAGGAGTGACTGAAGGTACAAACATGTGGATCAGACAAGTTTTTAGCAATTCCAGAATGTGTTTTAATGCTGTCATGTACAACCTGCTTCTTACATGTTTGAGTAATTCACAAATCTTTTGCTGAAGAGTAATGTGATATCGTTAATAAAAATGGGCATAGCTGCTAAAGCTGCTTCAAGTACAGCTCTTACAGGTGCAGGGTTTACTATTTAATAGAATCCCTTTGCTTAAACCTGTAGATGATGAAGTACGAAGCAAGATGGATGCCCTCTTTGCCAAATGTCATGTTGATGGTCAGCCGCAGCTTTCATCGCCACATGTCAGGCATGCACCTGGCTTTGAGAAGTACGCGTTGGTAAGAGTTGTTCAGCTAGGTTATTTGATAACTTCTTTTCTGTGCATATCGCTATGGCTAGTTTGATGGTAAGGTTAATATGCAGGTTGCCCATGCGTTATTGGAATTCATAAGTTACTCAGCAGCAGAAAGTAGCTGCATGTGGTGTGGAGTGCATTTCATACCAAATACTGGCATGAAATTCAGCTTTTTTCTCCCCCTTCCCCTTTCTTCCTGCCTCAGGTTGAGGCTGGAGGTGCAGCCCATGAAGCTGGCTACGATTCTTTTATGACAGGGACGGTATTTGCTCATCTCATCCACATCATTCGTGCAAAAGACTTTGCCAGTCGTGCTGCTATAATGATGCCTGAAGCAGTAGATCAAGCACTGGTAGGGGGTGGTCCCTTGTTACCAGCTCAGCTGGCTGATCTAGATCTGAACTCCCACAGCGATTCAGCCAGGCTGGCAGGGGGGGATTCATCGCTTATTGATGCTGAAGTCCTACTACAGCCTGTGAATCGTTTCAAGAATTGTCTTAATATAGTGAGTGTAACATGACAAATAGTCATTGCCTCCACAAGTTGCCAGTGAAATTGCCTTTGATTTGATTGTCAAGGAATGAGCACTACTGCATGAAGCAGACACAGTTAAAATGCAATGCCACCTTCGTAGCTGTGGTCAAAAGCAGGTTCATGATCATCACATGACAGTTCTTTGCTGACCCCCTCCATACATCGCAGTTCATGCAAACGCAGGTTCATGATCATCACATGACAGTTTTTTGCTGACCCCCTCCATACATCGCAGTTCATGCAAACGCAGGTTCATGATCATCACATGACAGTTCATTGCTGACCCCCTCCAAACATCGCAGTTCATACAAAAGCAGGTTCATTATCATCACATGACAGTTCTTTGCTGACCCCCTCCATACATAGCAGTTCATACTGACATGATCTGTAGGTTCTCAGCTTTCTAGCAGTACGTTGCCACTACGATGATCAGGTACTGCGCTAGAGCACAAGTAATAGGCTCTGTCATTACCCTTTATCTTCTCCTTGCTGCCCTGCTCAACCCCTGCAGATGCGCACAGATATGCCTTATGCCGCTGTCTGTGGCCTTGACCCCCCACTGAGTCGTCCCAATGTGTTCCATGTGTCCGGCCTTCCCAGTGGAGGCACCAGAGCTGACGAGATCATCACACTGTTTCAGGCTGAAGGCCTGGGTCGTCCCAGAGTCACCTTATCTGCTGGGAAAGCTTACGGACCTCCATCTACTGGGGCATTGGTGGAGGTGCGAAAATGATTGAGGGATGGTAGACCCTTTCTTTTCATTGGATGTGCACCTGCACATTGCTCTTGAATCAGTGGATGCTCATGTTTCAGCTATAAGTGTCTCCTGTCATGTTACCTATCCTAGTCCTGAGGCTTTGTTTCAAAATCAGTCATCATCACTCCACTCCCCCATATCAAGCTCTGTGCATTCCCTCTTCTTTCCTACTGCTGCTAGGTGGATGCTGAGTTAGCCTCTGATGTCCTGCACAAGCTTATGGGAGTGCCAAAACCAGTGGAAGAGGGAAAGGAATGGAATGTGGCTCCTATTCAGGCTTCTGCAGAAGGTCAGGGTAGCAGAGGGAGCAGCTTGCGTGTAATACCATGGGAGCAATGGTCAAAGGAGAGGGTGGCTGCAGTGGCAACAGCTACTCAGCAGCAGGAAGAGCTCAGGCCCAGCAAAAGATCACGGATTGAGAGCAGCAAGGGGACCCCAATCACAGACCAACTAGCAGCAGCAGGTGCAGCCGCTGGTGTTGAGCTCATAGAGAAGCTACAGGGTGAAAGAAGGAGCGCAGAAGTCCGGGCCCAACAGAAGAGCGGTGGTTGCCTGGTGATGTGACACTGCTAGGCAGATATACTGAAGTGTTGATTCGAGTGATGGACTACGGAAATACTTGATTGCAGATATATGCGACTGTGAAGTTCCACCACCAAACCATCTGTACAGGAAGCAATAATGTTCTTGAAGTGAACATGAACAGAAGGCACTGCAGCATGAAGCCTGGCAGTACAATGCTTGTAACTTGGCCTATCGAGGTCTTTTTCTCTCAGATGCACTTTTTAATGAACAGGCGGAAATTTGCTGTGTCTCTTGAACTTGTACGATGTACTCATCAAAGGTCTGAGCATTTGCAACAAACAGGGGGGATTGAAAATGTGACCTCTACTCTATGTTTGCTCTTATCATTGAGAGTGCTCAAAGACAACAGAAGTGACAGCCCAGCAGATCTCGCCTTTTGATGCCTGAATGAGTTTGCTGTGATGAAGCATTTCAACCTAACGGAAAAGGCATACACTGCCACAACATACTGTGTTGCTATTACTTGGAACGCCGCTCTGCTGTCGCATTCACTATCTACTTGCTGTGGCATTATAAAGCACACAGCCTCGTACTGGCACTAAGCAGCATGACATTGCTGAGTCAGAATATACTTTGCCTGACTAAGCATCATGAGAAGATCTTTAGCACTTCCTTGTCCATGAGCCTGCAAATGATTTAGAAAGAAACATGAGCCACCTAAAGTGTGACTTATTGACCAAGTGCATGCTACCATAATCATTACGGATACCTATCATACATTTACTAGCATGCACTTAAGTTGTCAAGATGAAGCTGCCAATAAGACTGCAGTAGTGCTATTATTGTCAAGCAGGCTTGCCTCTATTCTATTTGCTGAGGCCTCAAGCATTGATGACAACAGTTGCCCCACAGACAGTTCATTGATACTCCTTCCTTGAAGCTGTTCAGCAGCAGCAACAGCAGCAGCAGCAGAGTACGGACTCAGGATACCAAGAATAAAGCAAGGGCACAATTTATAATTATACAAATGTCCCTGCATTATAAGAATTAGGCCATTCAAGGCAACGACGGCGAAAAAGCATGATGTAAGGGTCCTGTCAAAGATCTTCAAACAGGAAGTCACATAAGAAAGACACAAGGCAATAAGACAAGCCAAACAGCTTACCCTCACTGTTCCCTTGCTGTACAGCCCAAACAAGACCTCATCTCCATCACTCAAAGCATGGGCATCAACTGGGATCAGCATGTCAAGACAATCTTATTTGTTCAGGAAACAAATCTCCATTATTAAGATAATGAAACAGGAGAGTTAAGTTACAAACATCTGCTGGCTCATCCATTGATGAAACTAGAAGAAATAAGAGCATTGTTGACGATTACCCATAGGTTGCAAAGGCATCCCATTGACAGAGGTGCCATTTGATGAACCTAGGTCCCTAAGTACCCAGTTTTCACCACCCCACAAAATCTACAATACATTTCAAAGCAATGTTGCAGCTGTAGGATAATCACGAGGCTGGATAGAAGTTGTAACAATAACAAGGCGAGATGCATATGAATATGATCACTGAAACTTAGAGCTTTCAGTAATGCCTATGATGATTCTTAACATAAATATCACCTCAGCATGTTTCTCAGAAACAGCAGGGTCCTTGATGCAAAGCTTGCTACTCCTAGTTCTCCCAACAGACAGACAAAAAGTAGGTTTGATTGAGTCGTTGTGAGCTAACTCCAAACCATTGCTGGGGCCTACACAAAAGAAGTCTTTATAATATGTCAGGTGTTAGGGACTGGACATGAAGCTATCCTCTTACCAACCTGAGGTAAAAACAATTTGAAGCCGGGGTGGGACCCTCATAAGTATATTTAGGGGAATCAAAAAATAGTGTAAGGCAAGAAAACAGACAGAAGAGACATCTGTCATCATATTTGTGTATCAAAGCAGGCGGTACATTCTACTTTCCACATGTCAACGACCCAGCGATATTTCGATAGAATCTCTCTGTACTAATAAAAATGCTGACGGAGGCATATTTGAAAGATATAATTAGGCCCCCACCAACTGGGTCTATTCCAGCGAATGTCCCTCATCCCTTTCAGAGTAGTTTTTACACATATTTCACAAAAAAATTCATCCCAAAGCACTGGTATCTGGCTGCTGGAGTCACTTTCACGTTAACCCTGTATGGCACACTTGATAGTTTGAGAGAATCCGGAAAGAAAAGTGCTTACGATGATGCAGTAGCACACGGCAGGCCTCCTTGTAAGAGCTCTAGGCACTGCAAATGTCTTTTAATGTCAACGTCATTTCGATGATCTTCAGTATGTCGAGCTCCGCTTCCATGAGAACCTGCAGATAATGTTGTTGATTAATTATCATACGTTTTTCTCCTGTCGCAGTTGTTGCTGGAGGACACTAAATGATTCGATCATCACATGGAGCGAGACCTTGTTAACATCTCTGCATTAAGCACAGTTCAACCAGCATGCCTCATCAATAACTGGAGATGTAAGATCTTCATTGGATAGGGATGGGCTGACTCCAAGACGATTTATTTAATGCTTCACAGTTAGTAGAATGGTCTTAATTACTACCTGCAGCTATTTTGACCTCGAGTTTGGACATTCTGTTTACATCATGGTGATGCTGGGCAAACGTTACATTTCTTTTTCTCTGTAACTCCTCAAACATTTCACAATTAGTGCAAACAAGCTGATGTACAGGATCTCACAATAGTTTGTTAATAAGACGCTCCATATGACATGAAGAACACAGTTTTACGGCATATGAGAAGGGACATGAGATGTACTACAAACATGCGCTGAGGAGTCGTGTTCATTTCTACCTTGCTTGTCATCTGCTACATTTTCATTAACAGGATCACTCTGATGAACAGAGAGAAATAACGCCTCGTTGTTGTCGCATGCACCGGTAATTGTATCAGCTAATATTTCTTTCATAAACTTACTTCCGTCACACACATCAAACCAGCTCCTCTGGAGCATTAGCTGAAGCATCAACACCCTAGGATCATCAATTTGTGGGACCTCCCCAACAATGATATCATACAACAGTGGACCATTAATCACTGCTCCAGCTGTTAGAACTCGAGTCATCAGGTCACAAGCATGGATGCAGTTCCTCCACAATGCATGGTAGCCTCCTGTCTCAATGAATGTGATGACCTGTGATGACATACAAGCATAAACAATGGCATCAGTGTCCACTGTAAACGATACTCTTGCATCATCCAAATTTGTTTGACAAGGTGGCAGGTATGATAATATTAGTGCAAATCATGCAGTTGAGGTGCACCTTTCTCATGAAGGGGCTGTTCACCCCCACCACTGTGGGGCCACAATACAGGAAGGGTAGCTGCACCATGCTTTCTCTCTGAGCCTCCTCAAAAATAAATTTGAGATCCAGGCCTCTAGTCAGGACAGTGCGGCCTTCAGTGCCTTCAAGAATGTTGGAGGTGACATCAGCGCCATTTGATGGCCCGAAGTCCAGTTTGTGCACCTAGAGAACCAACCAGTGGCATACCAGTTGATAAGACATCACTTTTTGTTGACTCTGTTTTTCTGACTCTCAAAAGATGTTGCTGTTAAATGGTGGAGTGAGCTTAAAAGAATAATTAAAGTCCAGATAAGTGTACAAAAAGAGTCATAATGAGGCTTGAACTTGCTTAACGCCCTCACTTTATCTCCCTCCTTGACGAAGATGATGGCATGGTAGAAGACTGTGCCACATGATGGCATAGGATTACTTCCAGAGAGTCCAAAGAGAGGCCTGGATGTGACAATAAAAGGACAAATTCTGCTGTTGAATTGGAAGTTAAGTCTACATAATTGATTTCAAAACAACATCAGTGAACAGCACAAACGAATGTAAAATGCAGCAGATTATTGGTAAAGGCCAGGAGTGTGTACAGTTATAGAGTTCAAGTTAGTTGGTTAACACCATCATTATGGAAACTGTTGACGTATTGCTGCCGCTACTACGGCTAGCAATCGCTGCAAACATAAGCAACCTTTTATGAATGTAGACTCCATCGTGCTTCATATCTTCACATCTCGATAGTGATGTCATATTATTAAGCTGCATGTCAGCATCTTTTCCTTTCATAATGGAGTCCCTCAACCGTTTAAAATAAGTCGTCCTGTGAAAGATGGTGAGATATAACAATGCGAGAGTTACAGGTAAATTAATGTAGTTAGAAACTAAGGCTCACATTGGTTCCTGAGGCAAACACATTAAAAAAGGCTCTGATGAAATAATACTGGACATGATGCACAGTTATTTAAAAAAGCAATTACTGAACTCTTTTAAAGCAAACAATCGTCTCTTCTCGAAAATTCTATGTCAGCTGGTTTCTTCACACTCTCCAGTCCTTGCCTGGCCACACGTTACACAATTCAGAAGACATGAGGTATCAGGTGTGCATCATATACATATACGATGAACTCAGCTTTTTGCTTTCAACGTTCTGCACTGCGTTTTGCTAACACCTTAAAGAGTGCAACAGAATCACATGTCTCCTTTCTGAACTTGCGCATCCACAACACAGAGAACACTCAGCATCAGCATCAGCATCAGAACCATCATCTGATGAGCTTCTTACCTCGTCGAAGAGATTTTTCAGCAAATGCAGCGGCGAGTTCGGCGATAACATCCAGCAAGTCAGAGGACGTCAGTGGTCCCATGCTTGAACCATCTGTTACAAACAATGGATGGGTAAGATAAGAATGTGGCATGTCTTATATTCTTGACTTTGTTGCAATACAACTGATTGCTTATTAACATTACCACCTCATGCTTTTTGTGCTCATATTCATCAAATAATAGATTGTACTGAATGTTTCACCCATAATCTGTTCGCTCTCTAAAATAAACAGTTTCAAACTGCCGCAACTGTTGGGACAGTTGGCCTAGTGGCTGGCTCCACAGCTTTCGTGCCTGCAAACATAGCAGCTTTCATGCACATCTGTGTGTTTGGGACATGGCTGGGTAAGTCTATGAATACAATCTGTTCTGAGGGACTTGGCTGGGTAAGTCCATGAATACATTCTGTTCTTGGCTTGGTAAGTCTATGAATACATTCTGTTCTTGGCTTGGTTAGTCTATGAATACATTCTGTTCTTGAAAGGAGATACGGAATATTTTCGATGTTGTTATATTTGAACTTGTGTGGCTGCTTGCGCTAACAGGTGCTAACATCTGGAACTCCTTCTTTGTTGGTGAGTTCAAATAAGTATGCTGCTTTTGCCAGTTCTCTCTTCTTGGAGGACTGGCAAAAGCAAAGCTGTCATTAAGAAGGACGTTTCAAACAAGCCTCTCATATTTCTTCATCTCTATTGACTTGATGTGATTGAAATCTCAGGCATCACCATGTTCAAGAACATGCCTCGCCAGATGTTTGGGAAAGTGCAAGCCAAGCTTTTCCCAATGTAAGAATATGTCTCCAATACCTGTCTCCTAATAATTAATCCTCTACAGGCATCAGTCGGGCTCATCATGACCAACACAATGACTCATTCTTTATAGCTCCCAGCTCGTCCTGACACTTGCCCACACTTTGTTGTCCTGTTTATAAATGGCAATGATCAGTTGTATTTCCATGTTGACATTAAAGGTACTTCTCCCTCACCACTGGCTGCAATGCGGTCCTCTTGGCGTCCCTCTGCATTGCCGCCGGTGGCATGCCCGCTAACACGCAAGTTGCTGGCATCCTGGGGCTTGGGCTTGCTTCCTCTGTGATGAACTGGGTGCACATAGAGCCTCTAGCTACAAAACTTATGTTCCAGAGGTATATTCATCCATCTCCTTGCCCATTAGAGTGGCCCATGTATGTCTGTAATTATCTGTTAAGGAATGCTTAAACAATGAGCCTTAAACCTGCTACTAGGCTTGTTATTATCATTATTGGACACTGCGAACACCTTAAATTTCACCTTGTTTGTTATTTTCAGGTATGACCTTGAGAACTTGCCTGGAGAGAAGACTGATGAAGTAAAGGAGAAGATCAAGGTAGGCTATGTGAATTTTACTTGAGACCTGTGTTGATATTACTTTCCAGTAAAGGTGCATTGCGTGTGAATATTTTGCCCTTAATGAAGACTACGTGTATCTGATTTTGAAGCATTCTGTAATACTGACTGAATAACCACAGGCCCTGTACAAACAGTTTGGGATGTGGCACGGCATCAGTGCCTCTTTGAATTTGGTAAGGGATTCGCCAGATACCAAGTGATGGCCAACTCAAGTACTGCTGAAGTCTGAGCCGCACCTAGCAAGAAGCTGCTACTACTCATGAATGTGGATGAGCAGTACCTTAAGCACTCTCTCACATTTTATCAGTATATCAATTAAGAGTCCAAAGAATTTATTGTCTGCTTCCTTTCAGGTCATCCTTTGCTGCGCTCTGTCACATGTGAGTGCCTGCTTGTTTTAAATTATGAGATATCAGGAAATTGAATGTTTGTTGCCCCTTAAATGTACTGTCGTCGTGGCAATTGCTTTAGATTGTAAGCAGAACTTACAGCAACTAAGACCAAACTCGTGTTTGTAATTGTGGCTACAGGGCTGGTACTTGGGGTCAAGCCTTAATCTAACGCTCTAGTAGAGTATCTTTGCCGCCTGTCACCACGTTTCTTGGAGAAATATTAAACTCATAGAGGATTCGCCAGAGGAACAGTAAATTGTAATGTACTGATAGGTTTTTCTGATCTTCAAGGTTGATAACCTCGTGTATTTTCAAAAAACGATTTCTTCCTTCAAAGATATGTTAGGCACGTAAATGTAAAATTTGATTATATAGATAAACCAGCAATTTCTGAATAGGTAGCTACTGGGCCAAGTTCGGTAAAAAATCTTCAAGGATTACCCTAGACTCAAGCCAGGCTTCATCAATTAGTTTGTTTGATAGAGAAAATACTCCTTCAACTACATGTAAATGCAGATACTACAAGACCCCACTGTTTTCAAGTTAAACAGCAAAAGATCTGAAGACAGAACTGCGAAATTAGAGTGAACAACCTTAAAAGGCATTCCCCTATTTTAATTTAGTATTAGGCACACCACCAAATCATAACTCAGTTAGAAATTCTTATTGTGCAATCCCGGATTAAAAATTCACCCTGCTAAGCAGCTTCTCTTACTGCCCTTCCGATTCACCCTCCTCAAGCCCTCCAGCAACTGTCGAGTTCTCAACTACAGCATCAAGGCGTCTTCGACGTTCCCCCTGTACCATCTTGAAGTTGAGAAGAGCAGCAGCAGCTGCTGCAGCCTCTCTCCCACGGGCTTGCCTATCTTTACATGCAGTACTAGTTACTGTCTCACCCATCCAATCCGCCTCAGCATGGGATGCTCCCAGCATAAACGCGGCAGAAGAATGATCCCTCTGATACCCAGAAGTAGAGGACCTGGTAGAGCTGGCAGAGTACTCAAAGGATGTGAGTCTGCTGCTGGCCCCTGAGGTAGTTATGGAGGAGCAGGTTGGGCTCCCATCACCTCTGATACTGTGTGGAGATGGTTTGTTGTCAATGGTGGTGAAGTAGGAGGTAGAGCCACCAGACACTTGCTCTCTCACCTTAGCCTGCAAGGGGTCTAGACTCATTGCTTGTCGCCTCCCACTCACCCAAGTGAACACGCTGCTAGACCGGTCCTGGTGGCAGGAGGATGAGGAGGTGGAGCAGGTGGACCTGCTGTCGCTAGAAGAGCGAGAAGAAGGGGAGGGAAGCAGCTTCCCTGAACGTCCTGAGCTGCTGCAATAGGATCCAAGGTCCTGTGAGGTAGCAGCTGGCAGGATGTTGGGCGTAGGGAGATATGAGGAGTCACTTCGCTGGTATAACCCGCTATTGTAGGTGTCAGAGCATCGCTTGTCCTGTAAGCGCTGGGCCTCTGCAGCCGGGTCATCCAAGGCAGCTGCGAAAATAGGAAGAGGTGAGGTCACCTCATCAGGCTCCCAGCTTGCACGCTGCTCCCAACTCTGTCTTTCCTCTCCTCTGTTCCTCCAATACAAATCGCTACCTGTGAGTGACTCCAAACTTCCTCTCAGCTCCTCAGAGCCATCCAAAGGGTGAGAGCTGCCACATTGAGGATGGTACATTTGAAGGGCATGGCTCATGTTGAGTGCTTCATGACCCTGGCCAGACAGCGCCGTGTTCTCATTAGTGTTGCATACTGCCTTGTACACTGCTTGCGCATCTGCAACATGACGGTGTGTTGCGCTCATGTTCGACTGACGACGCAGAGTGAATGAGTCCATGTCATCTTCCTGGAGAAGAGCATCCACACCTTTCTTAGGCTCTCCAGCATCCTGGGCACGATAGGGCATGCTAGGCCCTAGATCTGATATCCCGCGGAAGAGGGAGTCGCACCCTTGAGCTAGCATGTTCACTACGGCGGAATGATCAGGTCGTTGAGCTGTACAATCAGATAAGGCCTTTTTTGAGGGCACAGAAGACACATGTGCCATGCCTGCACTTGGAAGAGCTGCTTCAAGTGAACACCAGTTGTCCAAGTGATTGGACACAGGTTGAACCAACATGCCTCCAGAGAGCAAACGCGTTACCTCCTGTACAACAACAGGATGAAGTATGTGGAGGCTCTGATATGATTATAGACGCTGTGTGAAAGATTCATGATTACAAGGCTCCTATACTTGGCGTATATCTGTTGCACTGTTGGCATCCATGAATAGTAAGTGCAATTCTCATCCTGTCCATCATGCACCTTCACAAGTAAACCTGTCTATCATTCGTATTAGTGCTTCACATTATAGGGTCTCACACCTGAGCCTGCACTGCCGGGAAAAATATCCTTCCTTCAACAGGACCCATTCGAATCCAGTCTCCACTATAAAGCTCTACTCTCTCTGTTGGGCACAAAGGAGCACACGGCATAGGACGAGAAACGGGCCCGCACTGAACGTGGCACTGCAAACACCAAGAGTCGGTGATCGTTGTGAAGACATGAAGTCAGATGGGCGTTATGGTGCTTTGCACCGAAATAACTTACAGGGATGCTACTTTCTTCTGCAGTCACCCAGCACGTTATTTTGTGGGAGCCGTATGCGTTGTACTGTCCCTTATTAGCCTTTTCTGCCTTCTCCAGTGTTATCCGAACTGTAGAATTCCCCTCTATTGTCGCTTGATGTGCGTAGCTGACGTAAACAAGCTTATTTTCTCCCACGACGTCATCAATATTTCGATGAATTTTCCCGACATGCAAAGGATCAGCTAGAGTAATTGAGGAAGTACCAAAATTCAGTTCAATTCTATCAACTGCTTCTGCTGTGCCAAGAGGGTTGTATGGCGTGGGAAGGCAAACAGTCAGTGCATTCAAAGCCCTCTTCTTCTCAGCTAAGAAAGTACACTTTGAGTTGCTAGAAGAACTTATGCTCGTAGGGATTAGCAGATAACCTGTGCAGTCATTCCGAGGGGTCTCCCCATTTTTAAATCTTGATATTATGCCTCTCAAAATGTCCATGGTAAGTATCCAGATATAATCCTGAAACAGTTTATTGTTATCAAAATAGCGAGATTTTTTTACTGATTTGTTCTTAGCGCCAGGTCGAGTACTGTGGACCTGTCGAGATTTACAGGTCGTCCTCCGCTTGACAGCGTGGCATCATGAGAGTGAACGGAGATATTGTATATTGGCTTTGACAACGATGCCAGATTATACCACATTCGCAACAGCGTTCTGCGTTCCATTTGCAAAAGGCAAGCGGGGAGGAAAATGCCAAGGTATCTACCTGTTTGTTATGTCATCACCTATGGTCAACTCTATTCGGTCTAATAATTCAGTGAATCCTATCGATGATGATATGTCACAGTTTCAGGTTGCAGAGTTACAGCCTACACCTACAGCTATCTACCGTATCTTTGGCAGAGAAATGTAAGAGTTAAAGTTATCTACCGTATCTTTGGCAGAGAAATGTAAGAGTTAAAGTCCCTTGGTCTGGCATACTTCAGCGTTTTTTGCATCTCCGGGAGATAATAGCTGAACCTGCCAGAAATGGACTGATATGGCTGATCATCAATACTCCTGATAGGGATGTTGATACCTGCCTGTGCAGCCCGCTTGTCAGTCTCTCCCCTCATGTTTCCTTGTTCGAATTTTTTATCGGTACTCTTTTCCACTTGACGAATACTGAATGGACCTATGCCCAGGACTTTCTGATGTTTAACGTCATCTGCTCTCAACTTGATAGCAGAGTCCTCATGATGTTGTACACTTGAAATCTCGAGATGCACAGATTCTTCTGCATTCCTCTTCACGCTGGAACAAGATCTTACACCAGAATCCGAGCAGTATCTTTCTCTACACCTGTTTTCAAAGACAGCTGTCGAACCTCTGTGGACCTGCTTGCATAATGCTGCCTCCCTAATGTCAATCTCTGCAAAATTTCTAGGAAGAAAAGAACCTCCAATTGATTTGTTACCAGCAGGACCTCTGATATCTTCTGGCACTCCTGGCATAGAGACTGCCATTTGACGCTTCATCCCTTGCTGCTTGATTATGCGCTGTGGCAAACTTGTGCTTTCTGACGGTAACGATGAATGAAAGTCAGCATTTGATGCCTCGTCTTTCGTATTGCTGATCTGTGACATGATGTCAAGATCAAAGTCCTTGAGGTAGCACAATGACTTGTTAGATAGCCGCTCCCCCTGTTGTGTAACAGGAAATATGATGGTGATCACCTTAGGCCCAATACTGGTATGAACACTTCCCAGCCATGTATACTGTCTTCATGGCTAATACACTCTGTTTGCATAGGCATGTAGAAGATGAGGTTGTTGTGTAGGAATGTAGAACTTCAAAAAGAAATATTTGACTCACGTTTTTGACATGCTTTCGATTGGCTAGCCATTGGCCAAGAGAGATTTCAGCCTCCACCAACAGAATCTTCTGGACGGGCTGCAATTGACCATACTGAGAGGTGCATTGATCAGAAGACATGTTAAGTTGTTAGCGAGAAGGGCCTTTATGCCATCGAATGAAATGATACGCTGCTACATGCTTAAATATGCAATGTTTGGAAGCATGATTGCAGTCTAAAGCAACAACTCTGGACCTATTTTCACCGTAGCTACAGGTGAAAATCATTTAGGATAGTGATGATGATAGTTTAAAAATCAAATATCATGTTCATCAGACTGACCTTCAGCTTTATCATAGACCGCACAATCTCAAACTGCAGAGAAGAATTGGAAAAAATCGGAAGAAGCGTAGGAGTAAGATTGCTAATCTATAGAGAACTTTAACAGACTCCCCATATAATCAGACTCCATATACAGTCAGTTTCCATATACATTCAGACCAACATACAATCAGACTCACCTTCTCATTCTCAAACTGTACTTGCTTGGAGCCGTTAAAAAAAGAAGATTTCTTGCATCCAGTGACAGTGGCACTGCGATGACAATTATCACCAAATCAAGCTAGAATATTCTAATCAGCATCATCATGTCACACATGTGTGGACCTTATGGTTTGGGATAGAGTCTTCTTAATAAGATTTAAAACATGATAAGCTTTAGTACATGTACACTGTAGACTAAGTAGACAAGCCTGCTGTAGTTGTGCGGCTATGTGCGACTCTATGTGTGATGAGCAAGGCTTCATTATTGTTAGCAGGGCAGGATATGAGGCTCGAACTGGATCATGTGGATGGCTAATTTTGTGCTATGATTTTGTGCTAAGATCTAACCGGCTGCCATATCAAACCTTAATAAACAGGTATATGTTTGGACAGCTCATCATTAATAAGAGTCACTAACCTGATCTCTAATGCATACTTTCTGAGAAATGCTGCAGTCTGCTCATACCTGATCTCTTGTCCACACTTTCTGAGGAAGGCTGCAGTCTGCTCATCTTCAGGATTCCAATTTATCATGCTTGCAAATGCAACTAGAGCAGAGGCAAGACCCTGTCATCAAGGACAGAGGTCGTTGTGGAGGCCGATAAGAACACCGATGAGAATTGTTGTGGGTGAGGTTGTGGGGTCCAAAGCGAAGAGTCAAAAGTGCTTAAGTGCGCCATTATACTATATAAGACTTGAGTAACTGCTAGGTCCATTATTATCAACATAAGCAGCTTATGTGGTACAGGGTTTTGGGGTATCAGGTATCTTAGGTAACATACAGGCTCTTGGCTCGTCCAACAATTCCAAAGCAAGAGAACGACTGACCAATTTGAGCTCTGCTTGCCCCTGGTTCAGATGCTGGCCCAGTGTCTTGATTTTTTCAGTGGGCAGGTCCAGAAGGTCTACATTTCTGAGAAGAAGCTGGTTCCTAGCAGCAATGTGAGGATGGGGCAAGCAAGCCTTTTAAGGTTTAAGGAGGCGGTATTATCAATGGCCACTATTGCTACTTCTACAGGTAGGCCTATCTTAAGTTGCCCTGATAACTGTAGACGAAAAACTTGATTTAAAAAAAAATGACAAATGATGAGCGGTGATGCAGCCGCCAGAAAGCTCTCAGATCACAGGGTAAAATTAAACAAAGGAGCAATGACTAAGAGACACTCTAGAGTAGTGGCATGACAGCTCTGCTTATTTGTTTAACACACATTAAGCATGCTGCACTCTTCAACTTGTTTGTGTGTATCTGCCAGGCAACCTTGTCTATCAGGCGGTTCCTCCAGTCACCCTGCAGAACGGCGGGCGGGAGAGGTCTTTGGATGCCACTGTGCATCGGGACCACCCTCCTGAGGCATTATCACAATGGGCATGCTAACAGGTTTTTGACGACGTTTTAACTACGTTATCTTAGTCATCTCAAGGCGGTTAATGAGACTTATAGACGATATCTTGTAAATATAACAATAGCTCCTGTGTTACTTGGCCTTTCTAAAATTGTCAAGCATACAAGCCTCAGGACAAAAATCCGCCATTCTTCAGCAATATCAGGGTTGTTGCAAATTTGGGCTGATGACCCTCTGCAGAGCACTGCTAGACAATGCAACTGTTACTACTGCAGAGCACTGCTAGACAATGCAACTGTTACTCCTGCAGAGCACTGCTAGACAATGCAACTGTTACTCCTGCAGAGCACTGCTAGACAATGCAACTGTTACTACTGCAGAGCACTGCTAGACAATGCAACTGTTACTACTGCAGAGCACTGCTAGACAATGCAACTGTTACTACTGCAGAGCACTGCTAGACAATGCAACTGTTACTCCTGCTGGCCGGACTGGGATGTCACCAGCTTTACCTCATCTCAGCCAGGCGGGAGTTGAAGAACATGCAAAGATCACCCAGCTCAGCTTCCTTGCTGATCACATCCACCAGTCTCTCAACATTCTGCAGCAATGACTTGTATGTCATGGCCACAGGCTTTTTCTTTGCCTTACGCTGCAAGCAATAAAGACATGGATGTTTCAGTATGAAGGTAGTACCTATCTCCAGTTTACGCTGCGGGAAACTAGTCCACCTGCATGCAGCTATCAGTAATAAACCGCCACACAAGGCGTAATTAAAACATACATTCATCTCATACGTTCGATATGACAGTCATTCATAAAGAACGACACCAGCAGTAATGAGCACAAACAATCTGTAAGATAGAGGATTATGTACAAACTAAATCATTGAGTACTGTAAAATCATTTTCTAAAATCATAGCGGTTTGCAGGGCCTGATGTCGAGCTGAGTTGCAGTATCATAATGTTTCACACCTTGGTTTTCTCTGAAGCTAGAAACCAGGCTTCAAACTCAGGCAGGCTGACACCTCCTTTACCGTCGCTGTTTATCTGAGTGGCAGCACAGCAGAGACGATCACAAAATGAGTTACGTTGTGTCAATGTATTCAATAGCATTTAAGATTCCTAGCACTGAGAACACCAGTCTCTGAATAATCCTAGAATTGAGGCTGAGACCATCCACATTCTCATTCCTCTCCACCATGCCGCAGTACTCACTCCTCTCGATATGCAGCACTCATCCTTTCACCTCATGTGGCTCTCTCCATATCTTTTACCTCATAATATGTGGCTCTCTCCATATCTTTTACCTCATTACATGTGGCTCTCTCCATGTCTTTTACCTCATAACATGTGGCTCTCTCCATGTCTTTTACCTCATAACATGTTGCTCTCTCCATGTCTTTTACCTCATAATATGTTGCTCTCTCCATATCTTTTACCTCATAATATGTGGCTCTCTCCATATCTTTTACCTCATAACATGTGGCTCTCTCCATGTCTTTTACCTCATAACATGTGGCTCTCTCCATATCTTTTACCTCATAACATGTTGCTCTCTCCATATCTTTTACCTCATAATATGTTGCTCTCTCCATATCTTTTACCTCATAATATGTGGCTCTCTCCATATCTTTTACCTCATAACATGTGGCTCTCTCCATGTCTTTTACCTCATAACATGTGGCTCTCTCCATGTCTTTTACCTCATAATATGTGGCTCTCTCCATGTCTTTTAC
>BEGY01000191.1:0-17225 GCA_002335675.1 Chlamydomonas eustigma | reverse complement strand
CCCTCATCCTGAGCCCTCACATTGGCTGCCATATCTCCCTCATATACTTCCAACATTGCTATTGCTTCAAGGTTGGTGTTGCTACAGCCTTCAACGCCCCCATCGGCGGTCTCCTGTTTGCGTTTGAAGAGGTGGCTTCGTTCTGGCAGCAAAGTCTGGGCTGGCAGGTATGCATTCTTCTGAACATGGCAAAAGGGTGAAGATAGTTGTCGGGCTGTCTCTGTATAATCCTTAAGATTGTACATACTCCTCTGAAGGTTATAAGTCGCCTTTCAAGCATAGCTACTTCACATGATGTTAGTGCTACCTTATGCTTTAGTAAGTATCAGTTACCTTATTTACACAATTCTTTGATTGATACAGAGAGCCTACATTGGTCGCAGAGCTGAGGAATGAATTCTTGTTGGTCCTACCACACTGCAGGTGTTCTTTGCATGCATGTGCGCCACCTTGGCTCTGAACATCAGCAAGTCCGCCTTAAAAGCTTTTACAGGCAGTGGTCAGTTTGGGTGGTTTGACCAGGAGGTCGCTTTCGAGGTACATTAGGATCTGAATCCTAATGTCTGTGCCTGATAAGAGGAGGAGGTAGTGTCATTAGTGGATCTGAGTCTGTGCCTGATAAGAGGAGGAGGAGGTAGTGTCGTTAGTGGATCTGAGTCCGTGCCTGATGAGAGGAGGAGGAGGTAGTGTCATTAGTGCTCAGCTGATAAGAGGAGGAGGGGGCAGTGTCATTAGTGTTCAGCTGATAAGAGGAGGAGGAGGTAGTGTCATTAGTGCTCAGCTGATAAGAGGAGGAGGAGGTAATAGTGTCATTAGTGCTCAGCTGATAAGAGGAGGAGGAGGAGGTAGTGTCATTAGTGCTCAGCTGATAAGAGGAGGAAGAGGAGGTAGTGTCATTAGTGCTCAGCTGATAAGAGGAGGAAGAGGAAGTAGTGTCATTAGTGCTCGCCGGCTGTAATCTTGTAGCAATCAAGTCCAGCCTTACATACTTGGTTTTTGATGCTTTTGCATGTACCTATGCTGATCTTTTTCTTTCAATCATATCTCCCTTTGGGTCCATGTTAATTGTGGTAGGTCTTCTTGCAATAATCATTCAACAAGCAGCTTCTTGCAGGCACACACAGTCCTGTTTGTCATGTATCTCTGTGACTGTCCATTTTCAAGCGCTAGGATTTCTTTATGATTTCAAGCTTACATGTTTCTGCTAGCCCAGTCATGTATGTCCCTATTGACACATATTAACCCTAGACCCTTCAACATATGACTGCAGGTTCAAGCAGGCATGTCTTTCTCCAGCCATGTGTTGGCAGTTGTGCCAGCTATGATCATTGGTGTTCTGGCAGGACTCCTTGCCATAGCGTTTACTCTTCTCAACTTGAAGGTCTCACGCATGAGAGATATTCTTACCTCCCACCTCAAGTACGTGTTCTTGTTCATCAGACATAAGGTATTTTTACCTCCAAACTCAAAGGAAACACGTGTTGAAATGGCACTTGATCACTTGCAAGTCAAGGCCATGTTTCTTTACTACCTGATGTTAGTTACAAGATGCATCTCTCCCCGTGCCCCCCCCCCCCCCTGCAGGTGGGGCCGCATGTGGGAGCCTTGCATTCTGGCAGTGTTGTACACTACAGTGTGTATGCTCCTGCCTCTGTTCTTTCCCTGCACACCCACTGAATGCCAAGAGATTGGGGTGAGGCTAGAAAGGTTACATCCCTTATCATGATGCAGCATCATAACGAACTCATAGATTAGACTCTGGTGGCATTATCCACATGTTTTTTCCACCTGTTGATTCACTGAGAAATGTTCTCTTTACCTGTTTCTGATTTTGCATTTAGTTCATCGCAATCTTGACAATCCAATGTGTATTGAGTTGTGAATTGTGTCGCTTCACCATCTGTCCTGATTTGAATGTGGGGTTGAGAGCATGCTATACGAACACTCTGGGCTCTAGCAATTTAGTTAAAATGTAGACTTAGTGCACAGAAGTGTGTAGAGAGGAGTTTCTGAGGAAGTCTTAACATCTTGATAAGTTTGTTTTCAGGATTATTTCCATGTTTTGTTGTATCAGGCGTGTTTCCCTAAGCGTGTCCTGCCTTACAGGGTGTACTGTATTGTGAGACGGGCCTACAAGGAGGGAGCGGCATTTCAAGTAACAGAACTGGCCTTACCAACAATGCTGCACCCTCCTTACCGCTGTACACGTGCAGAGTTGTTGACACAGTTGTTAGCACTGGGAATAGCACCACATGGTAATTGGAATATTAGTCATCATTCTAGCCCTCCTACAGACCAGAATCCTCAATGCTGATCATCATTGGCTGCTGTCCTCAGGTACCCAAGGGGAGACTCTATCATGCCTGACCTTCCAGGCAATGGCACACACACCGTGTACTACAACCAAATGGCAACTCTTCTCTTTTCTACAGGTAATGCCTGAAACATTGAATGTAGAATATAGAACCATGTAGCATTGTTATGATATCATAATTTGTGCGGGTTGTTCTGACAGGGTACATGAGGTTTGAATAATGCCCATCTTGTAGTTGAAGAGGATGTGCTGTCATTAAAAAAGTGTCAGATGTCTCCATCATAACACGTTCTGCAGGGGAAGACGGAATCAAACAGTTGTTTGCTCGAGGCACACACAAGCGATTCAGCTACACCACGCTTTTTGTGATGGGAATCTGCTACTTCCTGGGAGCAGCTCTGTGCTCTGGGAGCGCCATCAGCAGTGGGTGAGTTGGAATGCCTTTGGCTTCAACCTGCATGCTGCACTGTGAATGACGTCATGACCCTGCTGTTTACATGACACATGTGTGTTAGTCACTCCCTTTCATCCATTGTGGTTGTGTTTCCAATACAGGTTGTTTGTGCCCATGCTCATGATTGGGGCCATACTGGGACGGATAGTGGGTCTTGCCACGGTGGACATTGCACAGGGCCTGGGCCAAACCTGGTCTGTTGGTGAGAACAAGAACTGCGATCTAGTAATTATTGTAACAGACTAAGTAACTGAAGCGATCATACAAGATTTGAATCGTCTAGTTGGTACATACCTTGGAGAGTACGTACCAACTGTTTCCTGAACAAGAAGGCATTGACCTGGTCTCAATTCTCAACCCAGCATTTGACGATGTACATGCAGAACAAATGATCAGGATTTTTGTCTTGAGTCTAATAAGCAGAGATGTACTCATCCAGTTGACTAACTTGGGATTGTGTTGTATCCTTGTAGTAATTGCACGTTTAAAGCACCTGAAATTGGTTTCTTACGCTACCGGCCTCCTCTGTTACTCATGTTTCCAGAGACATTTGGTCCTTGGACTTGGATTGATCCCGGGGCCTTTGCGTTAGTGGGGGCAGGGGCTTTCATGTCGGGTGTCACCAGGTTGACTTTGGCCCTGGCAGTGATCATGATTGAAATATCATCAGATGTGCACATGCTGCTGCCTGTGCTGGTAGCCATCATGACAGTGAGTCATCAGATGTGCACATGCTACTGCCTGTGCTGGTAGCCATCATGACAGTGAGTCATCAGATGTGCACATGCTACTGCCTGTGCTGGTAGCCATCATGACAGTGAGTCAGAAGAAAGTACTTGTAGCAGAAGAGCACCAGCGTTATGTTAACTTGTAGCAGAAGAGCACCAGCGTTAGAAAGTACTTGTCGCAGAAGAGCACCAGCGTTATGTTAAATTGTGGATAGTGATAAAAGCATGTGACTGCAAATATATATCCCTTCCTCACAGCCCCGAAACCTGCACCAATATGTAGCTTACAAGTCCTCTCTAGGTTTGATTGCACTGTGTAGGAAGATGTAGCTGACAAGCCCTCACTCTGTTTGAGTGCACTGCTCTGTGTAGGCAAAATGGGTTGCAGATTCTCTCAGTCACAGCTTGTACCATGGTCTTCTGGAAGTCAAGTGTGTACCCTTCCTGCTGTCTGAGCCCACTAGCAAGTATAGTCTGGATCTAGTGCCTGTGAGCTATGTGATGAGATCCCCAGTCGTCACACTCAAGGAACATATGAAGGTGCTGCTAGATGGATAGTTAGTCCCTGATTTAGAAACCAGGTAGTTAGGGTACAAGATAGGAGAGCTCTCTGTTCTGCTAAGTGCATATTCTGAGAGCCAAGTGAAAACCGTCCATAAACTAAGAGGCTGTATGCGTCCTCTCAACTCATTTATCCTCCCTCTCTTATGGGCAAGGTGCGCGAGGTCACAAATGCGCTTCGTGGTGTCTCACATAACGGCTTCCCTGTAGTCCGTGACAGCCCTAGTGGACAAGTGTTTGTGGGGCTGTTGACAAGAAGTCACATCATGTCGGTTCTGCAGCGCATTGTGGTGGCTGGTGGGTTGTAGGAAGCCTCATCGACACATAATTTGTCATGGACCGTGACAGACTAAAGTCCGCCTCTGTTCTTTATAGCTACTTATTATTTGGGATTAATTGGACTTAATTGGAATTATGTTGAAGTGACGGTGCTGTTAAATTAAGCGGGTCATGATCATTGTGCTGCAGGCAGTACAGATGTGGAGGTTGCTTGGGTGGAGTTGAATCGAAAGATGATGGATCCTGTCATGGCTCAACGCAGTGTGCATGAGCAACAGATGGTGGTTCTGTCTCGGGAGTTACAGAGTAGTCTGATGGGAAGCAGCATTCTGATGGGGGGAGGCGGTTTGGGTGGCGGGAGAGGCAGAGGAAGCCTTGGCGGAGAAGATGAGATTGAGGACAGGGTGGTGGACTTGACACCATACATGAATACCAGTGCATTTGTGGTGAGAACTGAGTGTTAATGAGAATATGAACCAGGAGGATAGAAAGGAAGGCTACATGGTGTTGTCTGAAGTAGCCGATGGCATGGCGGGTAGGCTGCATGGTGTTGTATGAAACAGCCTCTGGCATAGCGGGGAGGCTGCATGGTGTTGTCTGAAATAGCCAGAGGAGGAGGATTTATTCATGCAGATTCCACTGCAATGACACCACAGCTGCTGCCAGAGGATGTTACCATCAAGCTGGAGCTCATGTACATGCAGTTCTTAGTGCTTCAGGCCTTTGATCATTGCTTATATGCAGGTGTCTGACAGCTTCAGCCTGGAGAGAGCGTATTTGCTGTTCAGGACCATGGGACTGAGGCATTTGACAGTTGTGGATGAACACAATCATGTGAAGGGAATAGTGACGAGGAAAGATTTGTTGGGATACAGGTAGAGAGATGTTGTTGTAGTATTACTACCTAACTGTCTATTTCCTTACTGATCTGATACTCTTGGGAGATGTTCGACTCTGTGCAGCATGATTCATATCAGATGATTACGTAATATCATCCTTTATAAGGTTGGATGAAGCCCTTACGAGAGCGATGGGAGCACACGCAGCAGCTGGAACCAATGGACGGGCGAATCGAAGGCAAAGAGGCGCAGTCTGAAAAATCTAGCAATTGTACAGGTGTTTAGCAGAAATATAACGTTCCCCGGCCCACTCTGTCACAGTGTACGAAATTAGCCTCTTTGAAGCGTGGAACTCTACGAACATTCCCTTCCTTCCCAAATTGAATGAACATTGATTTTAAACGTTAAGAATGCTGTCATTTTTTTACGCCGCGGTCAAAAGGTTAAAGAGACAAGTCCTGACTCTCTACTATGCTGTTCAGGATGACCGAACTCCATTTTATTGCAAAATTCTACCTTGGGTAGTAAGTATGCTGTAGCTGATGTCATATTCGTACGATGATTCTTTCTGTTCTTTTTCGTTCATAACCAGTCTTATGTGGATTAATCTCATTTCAATGCTCAGGCGCTAGCATATGCACTAAGCCCTCTGGACCTCATACCAGACTTCATCCCCATCCTTGGCCTTGTGGATGATCTCATACTTCTTCCAGGGATGATATGGCTGTCTATACAGCTAATACCCAATGAGGTATTAAATCAGTCTTTTACAGTAAGGGTATTTATGACTATTGGCTTAATTTTGACTAGATTAATAGTACCAAACCATTCAGGTGCCTCATTATTTCAAACACTGTAGTTATGCCCTTCACATTGTGAACCCACTCTGCTCATTCCTGCTTTTAAAACTCTCAGGTCATGCAAGATGCAGCATTGAGAGCAGAGCGAGAGCCTCTGCGACTCTCCTCTAACTGGGTGGCAGCAGTGGTCATATTTGTATTATGGGTGGTGGGCATCGAGTCCTGCACTTACTACATCATCACCCAATATGGTGAGCTCACAAGCCTTCGATCCTTGCGAACTCTGATTTTAGGACTAATGTTAAGCTAGCTAAGCAAGAGAAATAGTATCACTCTTGCTCTAAATTCAGTGCTGATTTGAGGTTCATTGTACGAATATCACACTACATACACTACATTGTCAAACAAGACTGCAGGGATCATCTTTGTGTTGATTTTATATGGTCATGATCACAACTGATTCTTTTACATAGTTGTAATGCATATTAATGCTCCTTTTGCATATGAACAGGATCACCAGATCTTCAACTGTACATCTGGGAAGTGATAGGAGGGTCTTCCATTCTCGGCACTGTGATTTTCAGCTACTGGATTGTCACCAGCATGCTTTTGGACGCTGAGAGGTCAAAGCTGAAGTCCAAATTAGTAGTAGAGGATATGGACTTGGAAGATGGAGAAGCTGCTGCCATGTCAGCTGTATACAGTACTCACTGTGCTCCAGAATAGGAGCTCCAATACGTTTGAGCCGATTGGAAGTAAAACAACGTCGAATATTCACCATAGTCAGTAACAGGATAAGTAAAGTGTTCTGTCACAGCGTATGACTGAATTGACGTATGACTGAACTTTGTGAGGCGTTTGTGAGTGTGTGAGGCACCGGTGCAGTGTTAGACCGTGACAGTTCTTTTTAGTGGCCCAGTAATAATGAATGATAGAAATTACGGCCTTGCTTATGATTGCAGAAGCATTTTGATAGTTGTGCAGAAAATACGAAGAGATTAAAAAATGAGTAAGGGTCTACTTTAAGCTTGACACAACGACATTATTCAGGACTGAACAGAGTTTCAACTCTTGCTCACATAATGCTCATGCGGGCTAGCCTGCTTGCTATTCACACTACATAATTCAAGGGATCTTTGGTGTAATCCTCAAACAATCGCTGCAGATCCGCTGGCATCTTCTGATGAAGGCTCTTATCTTCATGTTTTACGGATGGAACAGACGAGCTGTGACCGCCTATGTTCACGTCACCAGCTACTGAATTGGGAATCAAGTGCGACCACAGAGGTGCTAACATCCGAACATTCAAAACAACGTCTGAGGATGACATTCTGCCTGCTCCATTCTTCTCATTCACCAAAGTAAGCCTCAGCATGGTCTCCAACAGAAGGAACTGCTGTGCCAAGATTCCCAATGTCTCCACAGCCTTCGGCACTGCCGCCTGCATATATGTGGATAGGGCTTCTGCCTCCTCTACCCCAAACCATAAACTGCATGCACTGCTGCCATGCTCCAGATTCTGCATCGCATTCAGTGCCCTCAATGCTTCTGTGTACTGATCTAGGGCTACATCCTTCAACATAGAAGCTTCACGTTGAATGGACGATAGCTTTTTGTGACTCTCTAAGGACTCACACATACGAAGGAACAGGCTTTGGAACAGGCTGTCCAGCTGTTTAAATCCAGAATCAGCAGACACCTGTTTTAGGAGCCAGTCATAAACCTTGTCAACATGCTGGGGATCCTGCCACAAGACATGCTTCAACATCAGCAAGTCCTCGCGGCTGACGACAGTGCGACCATCGCAGTACGCTGCCACTTGCAGCAATTGAACAGCCTTAGCCATGCGTCTATCAGATACATACGTCTTGGGTTCCAATCCTTCCTGATGACACAGTTTGGGGACAGGTACTTTAAGAATGTTTGGAGTGTGAGTCCATGTGTAATACCCACGACATGATGACAACAAGTACCATGCAAGGTCAGATCTGCTATGACTATACCATGCGAGGTCAGATCAGTCATGACAACAAGTACCTGGACATGCAAGGTCAGATCTGCCATCACAACAAGTACCATGCAAGGTCAGATCAGTCATGACAACAAGTACCTGGACATGTAAGGTCAGATCTGCCATCACAACAAGTACCATGCAAGGTCAGATCTGCCATCACAACAAGTACCTGGACATGTAAGGTCAGATCTGCCATCACAACAAGTACCATGCAAGGTCAGATCGGTCATGACAACAAGTACCTGGACATGCAAGATCAGATCTGCCATCACAACAAGTACCATGCAAGGTCAGATCAGTCATGACAACAAGTACCTGGACATGCAAGATCAGATCTGCCATCACAACAAGTACCATTCAAGGTCAGATCAGTCATGATAACAAGTACCTGGACATGCAAGATCAGATCTGCCATCACAACAAGTACCATGCAAGGTCAGATTTGCCATGATCTGTTTGCTACTTACCTGAATGTGTTGACTCAGATCTGCCACGATCTGTTTGCTACTTACCTGAATGTGTTGTCTCAGATCTGCCACAATCTGTTTGCTACTTACCTGAATGTGTTGTCTCAGATCTGCCATGATTCGTATGACACTGAGAGGGACCAGAACTGTCCTAATAGCTCCCTCCTTACACGAGGCCAGCTCCTCCTTGGTCAGCAAATGATCAGGAGCAGGAGTAGTAGCAGACTCCAAGGTCATCGTGCTGAAAACGGAATGATGATCCTCATTAGGAGAAGAGCTGGCAGCCTCTGTAGGAGAAGAGCTGACAGCCTCTGTAGGAGAAGAGCTGACAGCCTCAGTAGGAGAAGAGCTGACAGCCTCTGTAGGAGAAGAGCTGACAGCCTCTGTAGGAGAAGAGCTGACAGCCTCTGTAGTTGGAACTCCATTATTTGATACTCCGCAACGAGGATGTCGCTTGTTTGTGCCTGGCCTCTCATCCTGCCCCTTTTCTGCTACATCATCACCATCCACACTTCCACACAGTCCATGAAAGGCACGTCCTGCCGACGACGTCTCCTTCAACATCTCAACCAATCCTTCAGCAGACATCTGCTTGACAGGTTTTCGCAACAGGAAGCGATCAAACAATGCCTGCAGCTCATCGCTATCAGGCAGCTCATTAGAGGCTCCCACCAAGGTGATGAGGGGTGCAGAAACACGATGGCAACCATTGTCAAAGACTCGCTCGTTCATGAGCGACAGTAGAGTGTTGAGGATGGCGCTGTTAGCCTGTTGAGGGACAGAGTGGTGAGGATGTGAATATGCTTCCACTCAGGACTCTGGTACACACCATAAGAGAGATGCCTCATGCAGCAAGGCAACTTCATACTGTTGGAAAAAGCGAATCTCTGGCCTTTGTTCCCTCACTGACAACTATAGGTTTAACTAATGTACTTCAAATGCACCTCTAATCAGATTGATGAACAAAACATACTTATCAGGATGATAAAACAATTGTGCTAGGATCAATTATGCAATGCAGCTGACCTTGAAGATTTCATCAATGAAGGCCACCTCAGCCTCTGGTAAGTAGCCGCGGGTCTGTCGTTCATACTTGTCCTCCTCCAAAGCCCTCATGGATAGAGGACCAAACAGCTCCTCAGGGACTGAGAACCTAGTGAGCAGGCGCTCAAAGTAGGTGCCAGAGAAGAGGGAGCACAGCCTCCGCCCAACCTCACTCTTGGCAGTCCCTGGCGGACCAATCAGCAGAATGTGCTCTCCGCAGACAGCAGCAAGAAGCAGCAATCGCACCTGCTTACATAGTTAGGCAATCAAGAGAGTGACGCCGATGGCGGTGGAACAGCAGAGTCAAGATGAATGTGTTTATTCATTATGTCTCATCATACATGGAGCAGCATGCTCATGCTGATTGAAACAATTCAAAGGACGCATCTCAAATAGGGATAGGCATGAGAAAGGGCATAAGGGAAAAACGTAGTAGAAGCATGGGACAGAGGGAATGTGGTAGCCACAAGGCAAAGAGCATGGAAGTGCATTGTGGCATGCCATAATTGCAGCAATTTACATTCTGAGCCTTGACATGTATATCTTTCAGTACTGTACTTACCTCCTCCTCCTTCTCAACCAAACCCTCCTGCATCAAAGCGATAGCCCTCTTAAGCTTCTCTCTTAATAAATGTTGATGGGGACTCACGCCACGTACTTTCCCCAGTTGCTGCGCGTTTTTAGAACATTCGGCCAACACACTAGCAAGGGCAACGGATGTCTCCTCGTTGATCCTGTTCACCTACGAAATATGAATCACAGGATTCAATACGGCCAGAACTCCAGATCGTATCTAGCAGCAGCGAGTGAAACCAGGTGGAACAAATCAGTCTATTAGATATGGTGCCTCACTAACAACGTACAAGTGACCGAGGCAAAATTACTCTCATTTACTCATCTCCGAATGTTTAAACACTTGCCTAGCCGTCCTCATCCTCAAAGATATTAGCTCCTCCTTCCTTGCGCTGTCATCATTCTCACCTCATCCATTGCTAAGGTTCTGCTCATGTTTTTGCTACAGAGCTGTGACAGCCTCAAGTGACGCGTGGGTCGATGCATTCTTGCAAACCTCTTGACCTTTTCCTTTCCCTTGATCATCCCAATGCTCTGTCACATGCAATATTAATGATCAAGATCATCCCAATGCTCTGTCACATGCAATTTTAAAGACCAAGATCATCCCAATGCTCTGTCACATGCAATTTTAAAGACCAAGATCATCCCAATGCTCTGTCATATGCAATTTTAAAGACCAAGATCATCCCAATGCTCTGTCACATGCAATTTTAAAGACCAAGATCATCCCAATGCTCTGTCACATGCAATATTAAAGACCAAGACATGAGTGCAAAGCTTCCAGATTGCTGAGTCATAATGAAGATTCATACATTACCCATGTCTTGAATAGAGACTCACTAGCAGGTATTGGTGGAGGTCCTTCAATGTTGGGCACAGGACCTCACAGACCCACAACAAGTCACCCTCCTGCATCACTCCGACTTGACCAAGGCATTCTTTAACACTGTATGGAAAATCTTGAGTAATGTAAATGTATCCCTTATGTACCTCCTTGTAACATTTTGGCACCAGGGTAGCCTCAAATCTTTTCGAGGGGTCCCAGGCATTTAGCTGTGAAGTATAACATCTTTGTTTGAAAGCGTGAACATATGGTGAAGCGACTCTGGTCCCTTGGAACGTAGGTATCAAGCTGTTGGGAATGCAGAGTACAGAACGAGTTTTGCAACATCTTGTGATGCTACAGTTCAAATCGTTTAGCATGATATCGAGGTCAACAATTTGATTGATATTCTTCGGCTGCACATAAACGGTACATCATTGCCAGGACATATTGGGGGTTTGGTGAAGCGATTTTCTTGTATTCATCACCTTACAAGAGCTACTATGCCTTAGGCACCATCGGCGTTATTCCGTTTTGCGCCGTCACATAAAGCATCATATCTGTGCCAGTCATCATCTGACATTTTGAGTGTTGATGTTTCTGTACACCACATACTTCAATATTAAATAAGTTGTATGGCAAGTCGCAGAGGTCGACTTCTCTAATTACAATCGGAGACTCATTCAAAAGCCTGCTTCATCATGTCACCCTTGAATTTCTGGGCAAGTTTGTCACGAAGTGCGGCACGCTTGGCCTCCATATCTTGATCAGAGACAGAAGCAGTAGATGAACCAAATGCTGGTTTGGAGTGACCAGCAGTAAAGCTCTGTAATCATGAGGAAGTAAGAGTGTTACCAATTAACAAGAAGTACAAGCAATCAAGCTTGCGCATAAAAAACCCTGCTTGAGATTATGATCCTTGCATAAACATGAATGTTGCGTCTAGATACCTATCACATAATTAACTTGAGGCAAAGTTCCCAAGCCATGCATTCAGTGATACAGAAACACTTAATTGAAAGTAAATGTCGAAACCATGAACATCTTTGACTTCATTTACTCAACACAACATCAAACTATGAACATCTTTGACTTCATTTACTCAATACAACATCAAACCATGAACATCTTTGACTTCATTTACTCAATACAACATCAAATTCATTCTCATATGCCTTTCCCACCTTTCCCAACTTGAACTGAGCTGTCTCTGCATCTCGCTCCACCTTCTTCTGAGCCACGAGTTTCAGTTTCTGGTCTTGAAGCCACTTCTGGGCAGCATCATCACTGCCACCAGCACCTGAAATGTGCGTCTCCAGCATACCCTGACAGGAATAAGGGTTTAACAATTAGGTATCAAAACTCTATCGCTTACTGTTTCAGCTGAGGACTCATCTAACTACTTCATTACAATGCTCTGAAAGACAACCAGTTGTTCAAAACATTTAAGAATGCAAGGTGAAGCATGCACCTGATTGTCCTTCGTAGGCCATTAATGCCTGCAGCGGCTCATACCTGCCAGCTCAGCGGCTCATACCTATCAGCTCAGCGGCTCATACCTATCAGCTCAGCGGCTCATACCTGCCAGCTCAGTGGCTCATACCTATCAGCTCAGCTATCAGCTCAGCGGCTCATACCTATCAGCTCAGGGGCTCATACCTGCCAGCTCAGTGGCTCATACCTGCCAGCTCAGCGGCTCATATCTATCAGCTCAGCGGCTCATATCTATCAGCTCAGCGGCTCATACCTATCAGCTCAGCGGCTCATACCTGCCAGCTCAGTGGCTCATACCTGCCAGCTCAGCGGCTCATACCTATCAGCTCAGTGGCTCATACCTGCCAGCTCAGCGGCTCATACCTATCAGCTCAGCGGCTCATACCAGCCAGCTCAGCGGCTCATACCTATCAGCTCAGCGGCTCATACCTGCCAGCTCAGCGGCTCATACCTATCAGCTCAGCGGCTAATACCTGCCAGCTCAGCGGCTCATACCTATCAACTCAGTGGCTCATACCTGCCAGCTCAGCGGCTCATATCTATCAGCTCAGCGGCTCATACCTATCAACTCAGTGGCTCATACCTGCCAGCTCAGCGGCTCATATCTATCAGCTCAGCGGCTCATACCTGCCAGATCCTCTCCTCTCCTTATTACCTTCTGTGTTGAGGCAGCTACTTCTGCAGCTTCGCGTATGGTGGCCAGGTCTGGGACTGCATCAGCTTTGTAGCCAGCAGCCTTATTGCGGACACTGCCCACAGTCTTGAGGCTGCGAGCACCTCCCAAGATAAGGTTGCCGCTGGGAAGATCCTGAGAGGTATGAGCACAATGTCCCTAGGAAGATCCTAAGAGGTATTAAGTACATCATCATGACTAGCAATTTATTGCTCCATTTCCTGGCTTCAGAGTCTCATCTTCACCACATGTCATGAATCCGGCATTACCTCCGAGGGCTTCCTAGGGCTGTTCACAGAAGGCAGAGGGGCCAGTCCCCCCATATTGCGCTGTCCTGGCTGTAAGGGAGGCAGGCGGCCCAGCCCTGCAGCTCCTGAGGCATCAGAATCCACAACAGAAAAGGACCCGGCCTCCAACCTGCTCATATACATGATGCATGTGCTACATCCATGAGCCCTGATTCGCCTAGAGTATGTACATTCTGCTATGACTCACAACAGAGAAGGACCCAGCCTCCAACCTGCTCATATACATGATGCATGTGCTACATCCATGAGCCCTGATTCGCCTAGAGTATGTAAATTATGTTATGACTCACAACAAATCCTCTGTCTGATATAACTGAAATTCGGTTATAACTCACAACAGATCCTCTGTCTGATATAACTGAAATTTGGTTATAAATCACAACAGATCCTCTGTCTGATATAACTGAAATTCGGTTATAACTCACAACAGATCCTATGTCTGATATACCTGTGAGACTCGATGTGATTCGATATGAAATGAAAGGCTATGTACGCATATTTTCACATCTTCAAACCACACCTGGTAACAAGACCAGCGCCTTCAAGGTTAACACCTGTTCACACCTCACCTGGTACTAAGACCAGCCCCTTTCATAGCTGATCCAGTGTTGGCAGCACCGGCACTGACTGGGGGCTGGGTGCCAGTGACTACTGCTGCTGCAAGGGCCCTGAATGCCAACAGAATCAGATTGCACATCAGATCACAACCAGCAAAACAGGTTAGCTGTTATCTCAGCTTGTTAGCTCAGAATCCTTAACCAAAATACAGCATCAAGACACCAAACGTCACATGGTGGGATTGTTCACAAGAAACATGTGTGCCAGCTCTGATGACAAGTCAAGTTAGAAATGCAAGCTAGAAATGAGAACTTGCGTTCCATGAATAATCACAGCCTGGGCAAGGGATCCATGCAACAGGATCACAATCACAGCCTGGGCAAGGGATCCATGCAACAGGATCACAGCCTGGACAAGGGGATCCATGCAACAGGATCACAGCCTGGACAAGGGATCCATGCAACAGGATCACAGCCTGGACAAGGGGATCCATGCAACAGGATCACAGCCTGGACAAGGGGATCCATGCAACAGGATCACAGCCTGGACAATGGGATCCATGCATAATCACAGCCTAGACAAGGGGATCCATGCATAATCACAGCCTGGACAAGGGATCCATGCAACAGGACACCTGGCATTGGCTTCAGCTGCGGCTGCCACTGCGGCCATTTGTTCTGCCGCTGTGTTGGGCCCAATGTTGAGCGGTGCAAGAGGATCCACTTGAGTAGGGGTGATGAAAGCTACGGAAACAAGAACTTAATTGTGTGGACATGTAAGTGTGGACAAGTATGAGCATACTCATGTATCTATCCTACTACTCCTTGAATACTGCTTCAGACCATGCACTCTTGAGTGCTCATAGAGACAGAAGCCTGAGTCTCTAAGACAAGATTGAGAGACCTTAAGATCATGTGCAAGTAAAATCACCAGTCAGAAGCTTCTAGTGTAAGAAAGCTAAGCAGAAGCAGCAGCTCACTTGGTGCGCGAAGTGGAATGTCACCAATCCCAGCTGCTCTCACAGCAGCATTGTCAGCATCAGATATAAAGGCAGTTGTTGAAACACGACTGTTGACAGCAGCTCCCTGAGAACTGGTAGACATTGCAGCCCCTTGCACGCTACCTTCTTGTAGAAGGAGACGCTGGCGTTCCTCCTCTAAAGCAATTGACAAGGCAAGGGCCTGAAGAAGAGCACCAGCTTTCGGCGAATATTAATGCACAAAAAGCCCCCTTACACAATAGATCACACTTAGCACAGACATGCCTTAACTACCTCTCTCAAGACCACACATACACATGACTATTACCACACCTGCTGTATTTCAGCAAGCTCATACTCCATGCGCGTCTGATCTTTCAATGAGTTGGCAAGGGCGAGCACCATTGCAGGGTCCTAGAAGAGCAAGAGTATGAAGAACCAAGTACAGCTCCGAACATGCGAAACAGATACAGTATTGTTCTGCCTAATTTTCTTAAGTGAATGACAAAATGTCACTGCCTACCTACTATTATGCACTTTGATTTCCTCACATACCTCTTCCTCAATTTGCAGCGACTTCATCAGTTCAAACAACTTGTAATTATGCTCCTCGTCTGCATTGACCAGCTTGGACTTCATCAGGGCCTGTCATGGTGCAAAAGCAGGGCTCTTGTAGAGGTTTAAATATGACTCAGGCTTTAAAGTAGGCTGGCTCTTGGTGGTACAATTACTCAGTGTGCTATGACTCAGGCTTTAAAGTAGGCTGGCTCTTGGCGGTACAATTACTCAGTGTGCTGTGACTAGACATAACAAGATTAGGGGCATATTGTGACTTAATACCATTAATGAAGGTATGCACTGAGGGTTCGCAAAGTCTACGTACACAAAATGATGCCTCCGCTGAGATGAAGCACAGAGAGAGAAGGATGCACCACAGGTGCAATCCTACATGGGCTCTGAAACGAGAGCCCATAACAAGCTTTCTGTAATCTGCCTCAAAGCTTATACATACATTTTAAGCGGATGTTAACAAACAATGGGTGATGGCCTTAGAGCACAGCTGTAGGCAACCACTCAGAACTGTTTACCTCCTCAAGCATCCTAGCCTCCTCCTCTTCTGACAGGTTGCTATCACCTGTTGCAGTGCCTAAGGCTGCGTCTCTCACAGCAGCCAGAACCTGCAGTGTGAACACATGCACATCATATTAGCTGGAGCCAAGCAGATGCCTACTGCAACATCAAGAGCATGCAATACTTCAAAACGAGAGCAGGTAACAATTTCATTTTTCAATTTCAATTCACATTAGACTTTCAATGTCAACTTGAGGACCATTAGCACCCAAAAAAGGATGGAGGGCCCCTCACCTGATTTGTTAGATCAATGTTCCTTTTTACCATCATGGCTTTGAACAGCAAAAAGTCATCAACAGTAAGGATTGTCTGCACGACGAAGCTATTAAGGCTTTCGTTAGAATGCTCCGAGGCTACAACCTCGTAGAACTGTTCTGGGGTAACTCCTAGATCCGTAATAAACTCGGTCAGAAGCTCATCGACTAACTCTTTGAATTGCTCATGGATCTGCAGCGTTATGTGGACTATGCATTCAGGGTACAGCTCACGCGCATCGTGTGCAGAGCCAAAGCAAAATTTTCAAACAACTTGAAATTCAATTCAGATGAATCCCATAAAGTGCATAAATAGTCTCACTGGTGTATATTCAAGCTTATTTTCCTCTTCTGGTGTAAATATCAAACACTTCTGATCGATGAATGCCATCAGAGGATTAATATACAGCGGTCCCTGTAAATAACAAGCTGTAAATATCCATCCAACATAGCATATTCTGAGTTATGTGCAGGTACCCGCAAGAAATCAACAACGGCTTCAGCAAGCCATTGCGTGTCCGCCATTCTTCGTCAATGTTTTTTTATCGCACTTGCAGTTCATAGTGTGTACATACTCGGATCTAAACCTCACACATCAACGATTTGTCATGTGGAAGTTTGTGCGTATGTCGTGGCCAGCAACCCACTAGCTTGCATCTGAGCATTCTATGTAGTCTAGCAATATTTAATTTCCATGCAATCGAAACATGTTGTATGATGAATGCAGCCCGTTAAATAGCCAGGATCAATAAAATAGATATAATAACGTATCATTGTAAATTTGGTTGAAGATTACTACATTGTTTAGTAGAGCAGGTTGCTCTCAAAAAATACGTAAGGCGACTGTGTGACCCAACCCCTCAGTTTTCTTTAGTAAAAGGCGAAAGAAAAATATGCGCAGTGGTTGGGTCGTCGCATGTTACAGGCTC
>BEGY01000190.1:33863-49235 GCA_002335675.1 Chlamydomonas eustigma | reverse complement strand
TAGAGTGATGTGCTGTGGTAGTCCTCATCTACATAAAGTGATGTGCATTGGTAGTCCTCATAGGTTAAAAGAAGGCACATTCCCTTTACAGAAAGAGAGGTTTCTGGACTCATCACCTCGTCTGCTGAAGTCTTTAATTTTGTTTTCTAAAGACTTTTTGAACTGTGCACAGAGAGGTTTCCTGTATGTCACATACACCCTGTCACATACACCCTCTTGAGTGATTCTCCATGAACATAATGGGATAGTCCAGAGAGTGTACTGCCCCCAAGACATCACCTCCTGTGCAGGCCCTTGACTTATCTCACAGTCATGGTCATCATGTGCAGGCCCTTGACTTATCTCACAGTCATGGTCATCATGCGCAGGCCCTTGACTTATCTCACAGTCATGGCCATCATGTGCAGGCCCTTGACTTATCTCACAGTCATGGTCATCGTGTGCAGGCCCTTGACTTATCTCACAATCATATAGAAGAAGTGCCGGAAGCCATTCGTACCTTGCGGGAGCTGAGGGTCTTGAATCTGGCAAGAAACTGGTGAGCTACCTACAAAGATACCTTGTAAGCTACCTACAAAGCTACCTTGTAAGATACCTACAAAGCTACCTTGTAAGATACCTACAAAGATATCTTGCAAGATACCTACAAAGCTACCTTGTAAGATACCTACAAAGATACCTTGTAAGATACCTACAAAGCTACCTTGTAAGATACCTACAAAGATACCTTGTAAGCTACCTACAAAGCTACCTTGTAAGCTACCTACAAAGATACCTTGTAAGCTACCTACAAAGATACCTTGTAAGATACCTACAAAGATACCTTGTAAGATACCTACAAAGATACCTACAAAGCTACCTTGTAAGCTACCTACAAAGATACCTTGTAAGCTACCTACAAAGATACCTTGTAAGATACCTACAAAGATACCCTGTAAGATACCTACAAAGATACCCTGTAAGATACCTACAAAGATACCTTGTGACTCCGTGATGTTTTAGCAATTCAAATATGCTGGCAATTCATTGCTGCAACAAAGTCGTTTCTAGTTACTAGGCACCATATTGCCTTGATAATTGCCTTGCACCATACCTGGTTAGTTTGCCCTGTCTGGCAATATCCAACCCATACACTACGGGCTATGTTTTAATCACAGGCTTAATGGATCTACCTTGGGCCGCTTGTCTGGTCTCACTCAGTTGCAGACTCTGGACATCAGCTATGTCTTCTCAATGAATGTGTTCCCTGTGGAGTTATGCAGCCTGACTGATCTCACACAGCTTGGCCTGAAGTGCACTTATGTTCATAGCTTCCCTGAGTGAGTCATGATGTCTCATAGTGGATAATCGTTTACCTTGAGTGGTATGAAGCTCCCATAGTTGGGATTGATAGACTCTCTAGGTTGTTTTGCTTACCAGAGTAATCATTCGTATACCTAGCAGTAAATAAGTATTACATTTGCCGCAACCAACCCTCCTCAACCTTCACCTAGTAGGGGCTAACAGATATCTTCATACTTCTGAAATGTGCTTCAGAGAGGTCTCTAGGTTGTCTTCACTTCACAGCTTGGACATCAGTTTCAACTCTCAGTTGGAGCACCATGAGGTGTCCAAAGTGAGTGTCAAGTGTCGCAAATCTTCCAACTGTGTTGTCTGCTGCCCATCAAGTCTCCTTCTATAACTGAAACATCAGAAATTAATATCCTCTAGGCTTTTTCTCTTCACGCCCAGCAGCTCTTATGAATGTACTGCAGAGCTGATGCTTGAAAAGATGTTTTAGATACTAAGAGCTACAAGTTTAGGAATAAGATGTTACTGTGTCAAATTAGCTGTTATAAATATTGTTATGCCGAACAATGCTGACCATTCCATGCCTCCAACATGCAGATTCTGAGGCCAATGCAAAAGCTCAAAGCTCTCTCTCTGTGTCACCTGGACCTTCAGATGTTTCCTGAGGTGAGATACTATTCCCGGCCGGGACAATAATCCACATTGCGGTTTCGGTTCAAGAATTTATTGCTGGCTTGATTCTATAACAGGTAATAACTCCTGGTTGAGCAGGGCAATGGAAAATACTTAATTGCTGCGCATTATGAGTTAAGTACGATTCTAGATTTGTAATAGAATAAGCCAATTACAATGCGCGACCCTCCCTGGCTGTAAAATGGGTTCCTCAAATCGCAGCTTGATCAGGAGGTATTGCAAAGCATGAACAATAATTACTGGGTGAAAGTGCATTTGTTCACATGAATTCTCTACTCATTGGTGGCACAGGTGCTCTGGACACTCACGCAACTCACCCTTTTAGAGTTGAGCCGGAACAGAATTCGTAACATCAGCCCTGACATCTCGTTGCTTACTAACCTCGAGGTAAGCAGTACATAAACAGATGGAGGTGTTCACACTTCTGGCACAGCAGGGGGCAGGTGACCCTGTTTTACAGCTGAAATCTGTCCTTTACTTTAGCTTTAGTTAGGTCAAGAGCGTCTGATAAATAAATGCTGGGTCATCACTTTCAGTTACATCTCTGTCCATCCAATATGTAAGCCATGAAATCTGAGGAGCATGCGTTCTGGGTTGTTGCATAAGCTCTTACTAGATTGAAGAATCCAAATCATCTCTCCTCACGTGTGTTGTTTTGTGATAATGCTGCTACACTCATCTTTTCAGCAACATTGTACTGCTTAATAGTGGAGTCGCTCATAAACCGAGAGCGATTATTAGATCCCCCGTTGATTCTTACCACATGCATGGTGGCCTCCGGGATTCCCCGTTGATTCTTACCACATGCATGGTGGCCTCCGGGATTCCCCGTTGATTCTTACCACATGCATGGTGGCCTCCGGGATCCCCCGTTGATTCTTACCACATGCATGGTGGCCTCCGGGATTCCCCGTTGATTCTTACCACATGCATGGTGGCCTCCGGGATTCCAGCAATGAAAAAACAAAGGCCTCCCAGACACAGCACTCAGCATTGCATGTCACTACCCCCCTACTAAGCCATGCTAGACCGAAGGCACCTTGTTTTTTTTCCAAGGCCCTTGTCCTGTTCCTTGGCAGGCCCTTAATCTGCAAGGTACTTTTTCGTGCCGCCATGGCACCAGTTTAGAAGCCTTGGCCCCTTCATTGTACTGCCTCACAAAGCTGAGGATTCTAAACCTGGGCTGCAATTTCGCGGGCAAAATGCCAGCAGGTACTGAAGCACTGACAGCACTTGTATCACTGCTGGAGACATGAAGACCTTTCCATTATGAAGGATGAAGGCATACAAGTTATGCTCAAGTCCTTAGTGAACCCTCCATGGTTCCCTTGTACAGAGAATGTAATGATGTTTGATGGCCTAACTGTAAAGTGCAGGGTGATGCTGGACTGTTGCATGGCATAATACTGTTGCATGGCGCACTCCCTGCAGGTATCTCTCAACTGAGCCGTTTACAGACTCTGTCACTTTGTATGAATGGACTGTTGAGGCTGCCACCAGGAATTGAGCGCCTTCAGGTATGATGTTAGCACTACCAAGAGTAAGAACAAGGTTGTGAACAGCCGGACATGAACAGGAGTATGAAGATGTTACATCTACTCTTCATGCATAATTATCGTGATGCTGTATATTTTGGATCTAGTGATGATGCTGTCATAGCCTTAGCCGAATCTCTGGGTTGGAATGTGGATTTAGAAGGTTTGCTTGAAAGAAATGCACGAGCAACACAGGCCTCATTGTAACCCCTGAATTCTTTTAAATGCTCTTTAAAAGAATCGACTTCAGTTACGTGTGTATCGGTTTCACATTATAGTTACACATATGTAATATTATTATGGTAATTACGTAATAATATTAGTTACACTCTGCCATCCTTCATGTCTGTGATTACCCTATTGCTTCATCAAGCGATTTCATCACACTCATTCCTACTATGATCCTCGTGAGGAGAGATGGTTGTGATAGTTTTACTTTTCTATCCTGTCTAAAAAGATTTTTCGTTTGAAGGCTATCAACTGCCATGTCTTCTTTCAGTGTTCACATTTTATTGAGATAAGTAATAATGATGATGATGTTGCTTCTTCAGATGCTGAGTAAGCTGGACATTCGGCAAAATCAGTTACGACTGCCTCCTGCCGCCCTGTTTGAACTGAAGGTGAGGCAGCTCATGGTATGACACAGGACTGTATGTTTAATTTAAAGGCCTAAAGGTTGTCGCCCTCCACCCCGATACTTATTATTTCCCTTGTTCTTCAGAGGGATAAATCAGGGTTTCATATTGCTGCTATTCCGTTCTAACGCATGACCAAATCAGGTGAAAACCTGTTATCTACATCCCTGTGTTCCTCAGAGCCTTCGTCGCCTCGCCATACATGGAAACCAACTGAGACCTGCTGCCTTGGAGCAGCTAGAAAAGCATCTGGTCTTGCAGCATTGTAAGATCATACAGTGATCTTGATAGGACAGGAGCATTATGCCTGTATGTACTGTAAACTTTTCGCTCAAAACCATGTATTATTAGTGCTGATAAAACTATATATACAACGTGACTGCGACCGATGAACCACCAAGCGGCTCTAAACTCGTTGCATAAGGTCTTGACTAGAAAGTTTGTAATGTCACATGCTCCAGGCAAAAACAAGCTCGGCAGAATTGTTATAGGCCCCGGAACCAAACCACTCTGAGCACGAAGAACACGAACTTGTATTTGTACTTTCAACATGTCTCCAGATCAGAAAGGACCGAGGCGCCAGGAGCAGGTTCTGCTGCCCTGTGCGAGACCAGAACGGTGCTTGCACGTTGTATTTGCTTCTCTTTTTTACAAAACAAATATTACGTATGAAGTTGTTTTGTGATGCTGTAGGTGGTGTGAGCTTCCTGACAAAATTATATTTACAATCTTGAAACTGCTGCAGCCTGAAGTTTTTCAAGCTTCGATTCCTTTTCCATACACCCCAATCACTGACTTAGAGCCAGAGTTTGAGCCACAGGAATTCCACAGTTTACGATGTACACGCATGCACTGGAGAACAGCTATTGACAGTGTGCGTCAGCGAGCCATTTTAAGTAAAGAGGAGTGCACTGCGCTATATCCATGTCATTTTCCTCTCTTGCAAGTCCTGGATGCAAGTCGTGCTAAAAGTGTCCAGGTTCTCCCTGTTGCTCAAATCCTGGACACAACTCCTGGTCTTCAAGTTCAATCAAATCATGCAGCTCATGTTGCCCATGTCCAGCATCGTAAGCACATTCTTAACTCACTAGAAAGGAAAGGTACTGTGCCCCACAGTCCAAAACTCCTCTCAGCTGATGAGTTCCATGTTCAAGAGCAGCCACAATCATCTGTAAAGGCTGTTGATCTTCCCTCTCAGCTGATGAGTTCCATGTTCAAGAGCAGCCACAATCATCTGTAAAGGCTGTTGATCTTCCCTCTCAGCTGATGAGTTCCATGTTCAAGAGCAGCCACAATCATCTGTAAAGGCTGTTGATCTTCCCTCTCAGCTGATGAGTTCCATGTTCAAGAGCAGCCACAATCATCTGTAAAGGCTGTTGATCTTCCTCATTTCCCTAAAGTCACTGATCTAACAGTCAACATGTCACACATCAGCCAAGTCAACCTCATCCAAGCATGCCCCCAGTTGTGCTCCATAATCATTGAGGATAAGGTGTGCAGAAATCTCCATTCGGTAAAAACATAACTGTAGCCTAATCAGCTTCACACATCTTCATTTCTTCAGGAGCTTAGTTATACATTTAGGTCCCAAAACCAAGCACTTGCTCGGGCCTTGTCCCCTGGCCTGGCATGCCTCACAAGCATCTCCATCCAATCGATGGATCCTCTTGTGGTGAGACAGACGCAACATATGCTCCGTTAGAGTTACAGAACCATTGCAGTTATTTACACATTGATCATTTGATGTGTATGCGTGCCTTCCAATTGTGCAGTTGCTTAAACACGCTGAGCCTTATTTATAACAAAAAGACTCCTTCTAATCTACAAGCTTGAGACCGCACTGCATCTGTTAAGCAATTCATGGCTCATCTTCATGTGATCTAGTACTGATTCTAAAGCAGTCCCGGCTGTCAGCAAGTCAGTTCTACATTCCATCGGCGCCATAGTGTGCATAACAAGCTCAGCTCATCATCAAATAATTAGAATACAACCACAATGTAAAGAACTGATTGCCGTGACACCTGCTGCACTCAGTGTTCTGAATCTGAGTACTAGATCCATTAATTCTAGAGGCATCGCTGAGAGTTCATTTATGCTGCGTCTCAACTCCACACTTCCACACTGCTGCTGCTTCCTCATACCTATTTTCCCAGAGAGTGGCAGCAGAAAGAGTGAGGGTACAGATCTGGATCAATGTGAATGGTCAAGTTTGGTGTCTTGGCATTATTCTCAGTGGCAGCAGGCTGAAGCGAACAGAGCAGTACAGGTACCTAATGCTGATGGTGTTGTAAATGATGGCGAGCTGCATGGAGAGGATGAAGCTGAGGTGCATGGAGAGGATGAGGCTGAGGTGCATGGAGAGGATGAGGCTGAGGTGCATGGAGAGGATGAGGCTGAGCTGCATGGAGAGGATGAGGCTGAGCTGCTTGGAGAGGATGAGGATGAGCTGCATGGAGAGGATGAGGCTGAGCTGCATGGAGAGGATGAGGCTGAGCTGCATGGAGAGGAGGTTATTCTAGAGTCCTCCTAGAATAAACATAACATAAACTAAAATATAGATAAATCTCACCTGTCGAGTTATCGAGATAGATGACACTAGATACGGACAGTAGACAGTAAAAACTGCAGTACAACGACAGTACTACATAAAGACATGCAACCAGAGAGTCTGAACTCCTAAGACTACTAAGACTAGAAATCACTAGATCTTAACACAGGCTACTATGCAAAAGCATTCCAAACTGTATGACAAGGAGGGTGAGATGTATGATGATGAGGAGGGTGAGCTGCACGGAGATGACTTTTTCCGTGCCCTCAGCCTCCTTACAAACATTCAGACACTGGATCTCAGTAACAACTCTTTACAAATGCTGCACTCAGGTGTGTGTGGGGCAACTGAGGTGAGAAAAGGGCTATTGTTTCACAGGCACTACCTCCTTGTCAAACGGGGAAACGGCAGAGCTGGTTTAATTTTCATAAGTCTTCCACAAGTTCTATATCTCCAAAAGATGATGATTTCAGGACATGGGAATAACAAATCAAAATTGATTGCGGCAATCTTGCTGATGTGTCCTGCAACTACTATGCAGCTCTCTTGCAAGCTTGAACCAGGTGGGAAACCTCCTACGCAAGTTACTCCACACTTTCTCTCAGTACTCTCAGCTGACTGCTTTGAAAGTAGGTTTTAACAAAGTCAGTTGTCAGTTGTCAGGAATGTAAGCGTCATGTTCTGATCAAAGGGTGCACAGTTAGAACACCAAGCGTCATGCTCTGATCAAAGGGTGCACGTAATTAGAACAGCAAACACATCGATATTAGATGCCCTCTAATCTTTTTGTGTTCCTGCATTTCAATGTCGGTGTCTTTCGTCCTGATTGTGAAGGTACTGCTCCTTGCCAATTAAAGTTGTTAGCACATGCATGAACATATCCAAGTTCGTATCCCAAGTTCATCTCGCAATTGATGCAGGCCCTTAACTTGTCTCACAATCTTATGACGGGGGCACCGCAAGAGGAAATCCCCTCTGTACATGCTGGGCTGAGGAGCTTGAACCTGAGTAACAGCAAGTGAGATTAATTGAGAGATATAAGGTGCCCTTCTTTCAAGTGTAAGCTTCAGAGCTTGGAGCTTGGTATCAGCCCACCATTTCTTCATGCAGTACTACATGCAGTACTGTGCACTCATGGGATGCAGTGCACACTGTCTGTAAACCTCATGTGATATCCTTATCTATCTCCTGATTGTTTCCTTATTCACATCCTTTATGGTTTTAACAATTATGATGGTCCTGCCGTCCTGAGCTGCTTAACTGACCTGAGCCGGTTGCAGATCCTTGACATCAGCTTCTTAAACCACATTGAGGTGTTCCCTATAGAGCTCTGTGGCCTGACTGACCTGCAGCAACTCAAATTACAGCATATCCACATTTGCAGACTTCCCGAGTGAGTAAGAAAATGATAGTGACAACTGTTCGATTGCTCAAGCATTCTGGACCATCTCTGAGTATTAGGGTTAGTATTTATCCTTCTGAATTACAGCTTTTAATTTGTAAATTCTCATTCATCATGTTCATAATCCAAAGGCTTGTTCCGCCTCCTTCTCTTCATGAAAGATAGAGACACTGATAGTTGGTACTAAAATTGCATTCGTTTCAGGGAGATGTCTCGGCTGTCGTTACTCACTAGCTTGGACATGAAATCTAACCCTCATCTGCCAGAGCGTGAGGTGTCAAAAGTGGGTGTGCTAGTGTGCTGATGCATTGGTGACGGACTGTGTACGAGGTCCTGTATAAGATCTGGAGTTCACCCTGCTGACAAACTATGACATCTAAAACCTTGCATGATTCATCTTCCAGCTTCATCACTCCAGTATGCTTTCACAACTGAAAGCTCAGGAGATATGGACAAGATATCAAAATATATACTACATGACAGTACAACTCAATGTACTACATTGCAACTGCATGAGAGTTTCAACTCAACTGAATGCTCTGGATCATCTGTACCCGTCATGATTTGATCCAGGTTCCAGGTTCTAAACCCTATGCAACTCCTAAGAGCACTCTCACTGAGTCATGTGGGCCTTCAGAATTTCCCGCCACAGGTGTGTCGTCCAACCTAAACCCTAAGCAACTCTCTCTGACGCGAGTTACATCTGTGCTTTCGCTGCTAGTCGTACCAGAGACAAAGCTTTCCTGCTAGTTTGTAGCCTTGTGAGCTTTATGAGATGCTAGCAAGGATGGTGGGATGCCTGATATGTTGCCTGATGAGACCATATGATGGATTACACTATTTTCATAGCTGTTATGAATATCCTGACTGTGTCTTACCACGTACAGGAGATACTGAATCTCACACACCTCACCCTCTTAGAGCTAAGCCAAAACTTAATGCCCAGCATCAGCCCAGACATCTCGAAACTTGTCAACCTTCAGGTGCACTCTGGATATGGCTATCCAGATAAAACAATGGCCCAGACTTACTTCCTAGATGGGACATGCCTTATGACAATCAGCCTTGCCACCAACTTTTATCCAGCATCCATCTTATTCACATGACATCACAAACACGGCGCATGTTCCTCATTCACTCTCTACAGATCCAGACTCATCTCAAAATTCTTGAAGGCTTATTCCACGCGTCCTTGATACTAACAAATTTCTCAGCGAGGCGGGTGAGGACCATATGCTCCATCTTTCTTTTTACCAGGTACTGAACCTCCACGTCACTTTTTCTGTCCGTCAAGATACATTACCGCTCATTATTGACTCTGGCTCCTTCCTTGTACAGCCTCACAAAACTTCACTGCCTCTACCTCAGTTGCATCTTAGCAGGCAACCTGCCTCCAGGCAAGACTCTTCTTCTATTCTAGCACAGGATGGTACATGCTTGTCTTTGACTCCCTGTGAGTGCTGAGTCTATAGGACCCATGGGCGAGTTTAAATATTTAGAGTCATCAGATTGGCTCATGCACTCTACAGGAATCTCTCGGCTGAGCCGCTTGCAGACTTTATCACTAAACAACAATGGGTTGCGGAGGCTGCCCACAGGCATTGAAGATCTCCAGGTAGGATGGCGGCAAGGTTGTCTCCAGGTAATGAATACTTCCTGGTGTGAATGTTCAGACTTCCTCATAGTGTCTTCTTGTTGTGATCTCAGATGCTGAGTACACTGGACATCGATCATAATGAGTTGCACATCCCGCCTGCTGCCCTTTACAAACTTAAGGTGAGGAGGACAGATGTGAAAATATCTGTTTGCCTGATGCAGAGATTGCCATGCTTTTGCTGTTCTTCTCATGTATTAAGCTAACGCTGGCTTCTCTCGTTCAAACAGCAAAAACAACTGAGCTCAACTAGATTAATGCAATGAGATGTAAACAGACGTTGTGCCACTGTTGCTATTTATGTTCCACAGGGCCTGCGATGCCTCCAGATAGATGGGAACAACCTGAGCGACTCTACCTTAATGCAACTGTCTAAAGACTTGGCCTCTCAAAGGTGTAAGGTGGAATGGAATTCGGAGTAAGAGCCGTAGGAGAGAGAGCTGATGTGAGAACTCTAGCACAATTTGTTCAACATCGAATCGCCAGTTTCAGTGTCAGAACTGCTCAACATCACTATGCACCATTGTACTGAAGAGGAGCCAAATCAACTTGTTACTGCACTTTTGCCTGGCTTTAGGTCAGTTGTAGCGGAAACATGATATCAGAGTGTAGTTTTTCAGTGTACATCTTACACTTAACCTAGTTGAGTAGACAATATTAGGGTAACAAGCTAGTGACAATCATGCATGAAGTCAAGAAAGTTAATTAAGCAGCCAAAAAAGACTGGGAAAATACTTGAACAGCCTTCATATAGGCTGCTGATGTGAGTGGCATAATCTGAGTCAAGTGTAAGGGCACTTAAAAGGTTGAAAGAAGCCACAAGTCTCTCACAGACACTCGCACAGGCAAGATCAACACCTTGTGGAAACTTCCAGTATCAGACATTCCTCCCCTCTCGAGTAACACATTAGTTTACCACATTCATGACGATGCGCTGGGACTTGAGGGGAGCCCACCTCAAGCGCTTGGAGTAAGATGCAAATGCAATCATGAGGGTGAGGACGAAGCAGGCTTTGATGCCCATGACACGCATCTCATCCTGCAGCAGACATACACACCTCCTCAGGACAATCCATGACCCCGAAACATGTCCATGATCAAGATGCCAGATAACATCATTCATCAATTCAGCCCGGCCCCAGGTAAGTGTCCTGAAGCTGACATAAACTCAAATCAGGTGTTCTTGGTTCTTTCTCAGACAACAGGGAAGATCCTTGCTATTCATGTACACCTCTGTGTCAGTTTGATCACAGCTGTACAACTGATGAGGTGGTTACCATCATTGTTCAAGCATCATCAATCATCATCAATGTTCACACCTGGAAGGGGTAGCAGCTCCAAGTCAGGAAGGTGGTGACATCTTTGGCCTGCTGGGAGGCACTAGAGGGGGTACCATCATCATACTCCACACCACCATCAACAATCATCTGAGGCATGGCGATGGCACCACCAGGGAAGTAGGGGTTGTACTGGAGGCCCTCACGGACCTACATGGTATGAACACAACAGTTGGGAATTGCACAGCTGCATCGGCTAGCAAGGATTAGCAAGATGTGAGGCGAGCATGGGCGCACAAGATACCTGATGCAAACATACTTCATAATTTTAACAAGCTTTCATTTCCATCATGCACTGTTTGATGATGTAGTGCATGACCGAAATGGAAAAGAAATGTTTGTCCAATAAGTAACTGAGCGCTACAAGGTAGATATGAAGTAAAAACCAGAACAGTCTACTGGTATTCAGAGTGCCCCAGATGCACAACTATGCAATCACAACAGGAACTCATGATGCAGGCACAAGCTCAGGGTATCTTCTTACGTGAATGCCTGCTGGCGGATCTCTGTATCCAGTCAGCAGGGCGAAGATGTAGTTCTGGCCATTATGTCTTGCACCAGCAATCAGGGACAAGTCAGGTGGGTAGGCGCCACCATTGGTGTACCGCGCAGCCTGCAGCAGCAATCAGGGACAAGTCAGGTGGGTAGGCGCCACCATTGGTGTACCGCGCAGCCTGCAGCAGCAATCAGGGACAAGTCAGGTGGGTAGGCGCCACCATTGGTGTACCGCGCAGCCTGCAGCAGCAATCAGGGACAAGTCAGGTGGGTAGGCGCCACCATTGGTGTACCGCGCAGCCTGCAGCAGCAATCAGGGACAAGTCAGGTGGGTAGGCGCCACCATTGGTGTACCGCGCAGCCTGCAGCAGCAATCAGGGACAAGTCAGGTGGGTAGGCGCCACCATTGGTGTACCGCGCAGCCTGCAGCAGCAATCAGGGACATGACATGCAGTACTGGTGCATGCTACAGTCATGGTTCTCCACTTCAGGACTACAACAGTTCACTTGCTGCTGATGATCTGTGCCCTGTCGTACTGATGTTAGGATGCCTGATACACTCTAACAAATGATCCATTCTTTCTTTCTTATTCTCTTGCAAACATGATTCCCCTCTCCTCCTATGACCTTCATGGATATAACGTTTTTGGACTCCGAACTCTCCTGTTGTTCATGGTAGTAGAGTTCATGAAGCGTACCTGCTCATTAGCGTAGGGTGCTGGCAACTTGTCTGAGAGCCTCCCTGGTCGTGTGAACATTTCTCCCTCATCATTGGGACCATCCATGACCTGAGGCAAGGATAACAGCATTGCTGTCTCAGTCTTTGTTTAATAAGATCCGCAAATGTAGCTCTAGCGCACGAGGTTGCGAGTTTTGCAGATCCAAGTTTGTTTCTTCTCACCTCTGTGTCAAATGCCAGTGCCTTGGCCTCCTCTTCAGTGTAAGCCACTCCCACCATCTGGCGCCAGTGCAGGTACTTCATGCTGTGGCAGGCTGCACACACCTGTGAGGCCATGAGACGAGGTGAGGCTGCAGTTGCAAGGTCAAAAAGTGATTTCAAACCTCAAAACGGCACCTGAGTGTAGACTTGGTGGCCACGGCGAATGGAGGCGTGGTCATAAGAGTCGAAAATGCCTTCGTGAGGCCAAGGATAGCTTGCAGCATGTAGTCCATCTGAGACTTCATTTGCGGACGCCACACAAGATGCACCAAAAACTCCTGCTAGAAGTCCTCCAAAAGCAGCAGCGTAGTGAGCCTTTCCACTGACGACCTCAGGAACTGCTGCAGATGTGGAAGCTGTTTGAACAAAGCCCTGAGATTGAAGAACGGAATCACACAGAAGATTAACGAGAGCAACAACTTGTTAATGACAATCAGCACAAACTATCAGCTGCATTATGCACGTTTTTCAACTTGTGTAACAATAAGTGCTTTTTTGAGGTACTTGGAGGGAATAGAGGGACAGACGACGTATGGAAAAGAAGTCCACAGTTCTACAGCTTTGCAGGTATTCAAGTACTTGAAAATACATAGAACCCAACGCAATTAAAAATATACAATAAAGTACCTTCGACACAGACTCTGAAACAGGATTAATACCAGCTCGCAAAACCTTGAGGAATGCTGCTGCAGATCTCATTTTCAACCCAATCTAATGGAGCCAGATGACGAAAGGAGAACGCAGTGTCTAGATTCGACCGAACAGCTCCGAGACCAAATACTAAATGCGCTTTCCTCGCAGTTTGAAAGAACATTGCACGGGTCTTTATAACAAACAAACAATGAACTGTTAGGCACTGTCAAACTGCCATGATCATTTCAATTTTCTTGTGTGGATTATATCCTATCAACTCGAAATCAGAGGCATCAAAAGAGTCAATGTCCTTCTTCTCCGGGTTGATTCTCAGTGCCTGCAAAGCACGGACACGCAGGGTCAGATACAATCATGTCCCAGCATGTGAAAGCAGCGAAATGTAATTAGATCATAGCTTCCTTACCGGGAAATGTCTTGGTGTATTCCTGAGCTGCTCCTTCAGAGGCTCCACATGGTTTGAGTACACATGGGTGTCCCCCATCATGTGGACAAACTCACCAGGCCGCAGCCCACACACCTGAACAGGACCAGCACCAACATAGGATTTGCTGAGATAGAATTCACACTGGATGAATGCTGGTACATGATGACAGCATGCACAATCTCACAGAGAAGACTGCACTGTGCATCGGGATACCTGAGCCAGCATAAGTGTGAGGAGAGAGTAGGAGGCAATGTTGAAAGGGACGCCTAGACCGATGTCGCAAGAGCGCTGGTACATGAGGCAGGACAGCTCGCCATCGGCGACATAGAACTACAGTGGTGGGCAGGAGTACATTGTCAAATAAACAGAAGATAAGAGGAGAACATGGGGATGTTACTACTCAGAAACTGATACAGAGATATCACAGGGGTACAAAGCAGAATATCCGTCACATGGCGCGGAGATACCCATTCTAGACATCTTGCTACCACAACGTGGTTATCATCTTTGCAGCCCTACACTTCAACAAGAATGCTGACAGCCCTAACTCACGTACAGCCCATATACTCTTGCAACTGGGACTTATACATGTAGTAATATACCTTACTACATATAGATTTTACTAAGTATTAATAGTACCCTAATTACTAGGTAGTAATTTAACCCAAAGAACAAGGGCCGGATGATGAACTGTTACCTGGCAGAACATGTGGCAGGGAGGGAGTGCCATGAGGTGTAAGGCAGCTGGATTCCAGGCGGTCAAGATGATGCGCCTGTCGTAGGGGTTGGTTTTGAGCTGTTTCACTATCTCTGCTAGCTGGTCGACGCCCTGGCCTGACGCAAGAGGAGCACAAGCAGTAACCAGAGTTGATTTTGTCATTCACATAAGACGAGCACTGTGTTTACTAAGTGAGTGCTCAGCACTCCTTGGTAAAGTGCAGCGTGCTTAGGTGGCATAATGGGAGGCCAGAAAATTAAACATTTTACAGGATTTGAGAGCTTTGGGATGTGATGACAGTTGTGTAGTGCTAGATGATGACTCATTTGGGATGTGATGGCAGTTGTGTAGTGCTAGATGATGACTCATTTGGGATATGATGACAGTTGTGTAGTGCTAGATGATGACTCATTTGGGATATGATGGCAGTTGTGTAGTGCTAGATGATGACTCATTTGGGATATGATGGCAGTTGTGTAGTGCTAGATGATGACTCATTCGTTAAATATTTATTTAAATTTGAATCTGGTCTGAGGAGGGAGCTATCAAGAATCTTGATGAAAAAGATAATCACAAGGTATCCGTGACATCCTCACCGGTGTAGTCAGTGTGCATGTCCTGATACTCAGCACCGAAATGTCTCCACTGAAAACCATAGACTGGGCCCAAGTCACCTGAAATCACAAGAATATATCTCACCTCCTAAATCTGCATGCATGATTTATTTTATAGTCAGGCAGAATCTCTCGTAAGAGATCTCAAGCATACAGACTTCATACACAAAGAACCATGCTCATTCCAGGCAATCACCAAGTTCATACACAAAGAACCATGCTCATTCCAGGCAATCACCAAGTTCAAGAAAATATACTCCCTCTAATGTCCAGGAACTCTTAGACCCTCTTCTCTATGACCAAAGCCTTTGCTATTCGCTATCCAAATATCTGCACCCTCTTCTCTATGACCTAAGCCTTTGCTATTCGCTATCCAAATATCCGCACCCTCTTCTCTATGACCATAGCCTTTGCTATTCGCTATCCAAATATC
>BEGY01000190.1:0-33244 GCA_002335675.1 Chlamydomonas eustigma | reverse complement strand
TTTGCTATTCGCTATCCAAATATCCGCAACCTCTTCTCTATGACCAAAGCCCCTGCTATCCAAGAACTCTTACCCTCTTCTCTATGACCAAAGCCACTGCTATCTAAGAACTCTTACCCTCTTCTCTATGACCAAAGCCCCTGCTATCCAAGAACTCTTACCCTCTTCTCTATGACCAAAGCCCCTGCTATCCAAGAACTCTTACCCTCTTCTCTATGACCAAAGCCACTGCTATCCAAGAACTCTTACTCTCTTCTCTATGACCAAAGCCACTGCTATCCAAGTACTCTTACCCTCTTCTCTATGACCTAAGCCCCTGCTATCCAAGAACTCGCGACTGCTGTTCCCATCCCAGATCCGCACACCCTTTTGCTGCAGCAACCTAGCATCTGTACAGCCTTTTACAAACCACAGAAGTTCCTCCAAGACCCCTGTACCAAGTTAGGAGGATGAACAAAATGCATATAAGCACAGCAGTTGCATTCAGTTGGTGCCATGCTAAAGAAGGGAGCGCACTTGATACCATATTACAGGAGGCTGCACCACAACTGTGGCTACACAAGTTTGCAAGGGTGCATAGGTCACTCTTGAATGGTTATGAATGCCACACTATCAAGCTATGGCTACATCGAATTTTAATTGACACTTTCAATCAGCAGTCTGACTAGGAAGTCCATGTTGACATTGTAAGAGGCGTGAAGAACTATGCAGAGTAAGAAGTAGGGAGTATCAACGTATTCTTCTCCTTGAACATATGCAGAAGTCTGAAGATAAAGTAGATGAAATTAGGGCATATAACTTTCATTTTAAAATTTTAAAATTTTAGCATACCTTTCCAGAAGACTCTTTTTGTTGTCAGAAGTGGAAAGGAGTGCCGCAGGTCAAATCTCATGGAAGTCCCAAAGAGGGAGTATGTTCCAGTACCTGTCCGATCTGGTCGGAACACTCCAGTCTTGATAATACGGTCCACAAGCTCCAAGTACTGCGAAGCCATGCATGCCAACGCATGGGTGTCAGAGGGACACTTCATAACAGCATTATAACAAATCTTTACTCTATGCCAATTGCCATGCAAGCCGATAATGATGCCCTAAGGGTTTTACAATCATTCCTAATTATGAATCACTGTCAATAATATTTTCATTTCTAAATGATGTGCCAAGTGATTGCTGTTTGTATCAAAACCTGTTTGCTAGGACAGACATGCATAAGCGCATGCTTAAAGCATGGCTGCAGGACAAGCCTTATGGACTGCAGAATTTTGCTAAGGGAGTATTTTAAGAGATACCTATCCTCATATCTCATAGTGCTTTTGCTGATGTCTGAACCCACCTGGAGCTCATCGTGACGGCTTGCCATGGCTGGTGGCAGTGATAGCTGAGCACCTGAACAACCTGCTTCAGAGCTTGATGTATAGCATTGGAATATGAACTTAGTGCCTTCATCTGATTGCATGGGCTGGCTAGCGGACCAAACTTTGAACCTTGAGCTGTCGATGGGCGGGAAAAACGCATCGCACTCAAACTCCTTATCAATGCGCGTAATGTGGATGGCAGCACACCGAGGGTGATTGATAGCATCGGCATACACCTGTCCACCGCCAATGACGAACACTGTCTCAACTCGCGACCTCAGGTCCTTGGCCTCAACCATATCCAGAGCAGCGTCTAGGCTACCAGCAATGTAAACGTTAGGCATTTTTTTAATTTCTGCAACTCCATTTCCTCTTCGGTCATCACCACCATTCCCAACACTGCCCCCATCATTTTCTGTGTCCTCAGCGCCACGTGACAGCACTATGTTGATACGGCCTTTTAGAGGACGATGTGCTGCGGGAATGGACTCCCATGTCTTTCTCCCCATTATCACAACATTCTGCTTTGATGACGTATCCCTAGTTTTGCTCGTTAGTTCTCTGAAATAGCTCATATCAGCAGGGATTTTCCACGGCATTGAGCCATCCTTTCCTATACCCAAATTCCGATCAGCTGCAACAACAATTTGAAATCCTGATGTTCCTAGCTCATTGCCAGACATTTGATTATATGTGTTTATGTGTATGAACTCCGCAAATTTACGGTTGCAATTGATTCAAAATCGTTAGCACTCAGCTCAGACAGGCCCGGCAAGCCCATGCCTCACAACTATGGCCTTAGGAAGAACTAGGAACATCTCTCCAGGACTCTCCGAGCAAGAGATTCCTTATCAAAGCAGTCTTGACAAGGTATGCTTCTCTCCAGCAGAATCGCTTTCAATGCAGAGGCTCTCATAGACAAGAGCTCCTCGTAGCTTTTCTTCACTCCAACTTTGTATGATCCACTGCTTTGCTGACTTGATGAAGATGAGTTGGATGACCTGCTATAACTTGATTCAGAGGCTCCTGTGCTATTTCCAGAAGAACTAGTTTCCCGTGCTGGGGTAGCTCCTTGTCGTGATAATAGATTCAATCCCCTACATCAGTTTTGGAAAACGAGACTAACCATTCATGCAATTAAGGGGCTGCAATATCAAGAGCTCTGATAAAGTACCATTATCTTCCACTTAATCACAACTCTCTGCTGTTCATGTATTCCTGACAAACCACTATTGTACTGCTTGTGACATACTGCCAGTTCACAATCTTTTTGTTTGATTTAAAACGACGTGTTTGCATGCCGCACTGTTTCATGGATTAGTCATGCACCAGGTGCTGTTGCATGGAGTGGCCATGCACCTGGTACTCTGCATGGATCCCACAAGATGTGCTCACCTGATCACTGAGGAGGTGCCAGGTGCTAAGGACTTAAAGCAAGAAGCCTCAAGCTCCAACGATCTCTGAAGCAGCACTGTATCTCCACTGCTAGACTGTACTGCCTGAGAAGTCGCCAGGCTGGCGCCATGCACCTCTTGAAACCATGCCAGCATTGCAGCCTGTAACCATGCAGCCATACCAGGACTTTCAAATACACAGAATTACCCACTATTCAAAACACGTCATGTGAACATTTGGACAACATGTGAACAAATGAGTGCAAAAACAACCCATGCCATCAAGCAAAGCACCATGTTTTGGCAGTGTTTGAAACGACTGAACAACCTTCAAATTGCAGTTGGTATATTAGAATCATAATCCCCCTCTAGAATGAACAGAACACAAATAAAATATAAAATATTGATTACAATTCACTATGTACTAGTGCTTGCCACAAGCTGAGCACTAAGATCTGATGTGATAAGGTAAGTAAAGCCAACCTTAGAAATGGACCTGACTGTCGCATCAGAGAGTGGTCCTGGTGCTGAGAACATGGAGAAGAGTGCAGCTTGCCTGAAGCAGAGCAGATGACTAAGATTATGTTAAAACAGCAGACATGGCATCAGTTTCATATAGTACCAGTTTGAACCGCTTGCATTATCGAGGAATCGCGGACTATGTACTTGAGTAGTACAGATTATTTCACCTGTCCAAGAACTGAAGATGTCCTGCCTGGACCTCTAGAAACCAGGCAGGTCCCACACATGCTTCCAGGAACCGCCTAATTATAGACAATGAAAGTACACAATGATAGTACAGTGCAGCATAGGGAACAGGGAGGAGCCAGTACACAATGATAGTACAGTGCAGCATAGGGAACAGGGAGGAGCCAGTAAACAATGATAGTACAGTGCAGCATAGGGAGCAGGGAGGAGCCAGTACACAATGATAGTACAGTGCAGCATAGGGAGCAGGGAGGAGCCAACAGATACTAGGCGCAGGCAGTAGCCCTATGTGAGCGGGGTTGTGAGCAATCATGTAACTGACAACCGTTTGCAGGCTCTTGGGTAAAGATCATTCAAGCACCTCATGACAGCAAATGATCTTAAGGGCTAGTAGAGATTAGTAGTAGTTGCTTGCCTGTAGCTTGCGTCCTCAGGGACTACATCTTAGTAGATCTACTATAACTTAGTAGTAGTTGCTTGCCTGTAGCTTGCGTCCTCAGGGACTACATCTTAGTAGATCTACTAGAACTTAGTAGTAGTTGCTTGCCTGTAGCCTGCATCCTCAGGGACCACATCTTAGTAGATCTACTATAACTTAGTAGTTGTTGCTTGCCTGTAGCCTGCATCCTCAGGGACTACATCTTAGTAGATCTACTAAAACTTAGTAGTAGTTGCTTGCCTGTAGCCTGCATCCTCAGGGACTACATCTTAGTAGATCTACTAGAACTTAGTAGTAGTTGCTTGCCTGTAGCCTGCATCCTCAGGGACTACATCTTAGTAGATCTTGACTAGAACTTAGTAGTAGTTGCTTGCCTGTAGCCTGCATCCTCAGGGACTACATCTTGATTCCGCGCAGCTCCCACAATCAGGGTTGGCAAAGGAGCCCTGCCACGGCTGGATGAAGTGCTGGTCAATTGCCTGTAGATGATCATCACAGCAGGTACAAGGAATTCTTCTTTAAAACTACTATTCAGATCATTCATACTTCAGAATTCACACTATTCAGATCATTCATACTTCAGAATTCACACTATTCAGATCATTCATACTTAAGCATTCAGAGTCTCCTGAAAGGCTTTGCTACTGGTACTGATCTCTGGAAACAATACCACATCGCAATCACTGACTAATCCTGAGGTCTGCTGACCTCCAACCAAGAGTGGCCTTTCCCGCTAAAGGCAGGCCAACGTGGAAGGGGAGCGTACTTAACAGATGCTCTTTGAAATACCCATCGTTCTAGCCCAGTAAGCCAAGATCAGTATATACAGATCAATTACTGTATAACCTGATAGATCAATTACTGTATAACCTGAGCAATGGTAAGGCAGAAGGGTAACCAGGTCCACTCGGAGTCATAGCAGTATTGTTGACGGGGTCTAGGAGAACCAGGGCCTGAACCCTAGAGTCCTCAGCAGCAGCCAGCACACTCAGCTTCCCTCCGCGACTAAATTGTAACAAAGTGTGAGAGGAAGGAATGAGCTCATTGCTGACGAACATTGTTGTTGAGAGGCAGCTCGTCTATTCTCGAGAAGCAGTTGCTAGTAGTTGGTCTCAACAAGTAAAACACATTGCTCTTGAATATCATTCGATGAAGTCTGGCCTATGCCTCTTGATTGCGCAATCAACATTCAACAGATCATAACAGGAAACAGCATGATGAGAACTTCTATAACACTGCTGCACAAAATCTTGAATAAATCCTTGTCATATAAGACGAAAACATACAAAGCAGCCATTCATCTTTCCAGCAGTACACAAGCTCATTATATAATTCCCTTATATGATACATTCCATGCCTTTCATGCCATTTCTATAACGCATAGACCGCACCTGTGCCCAACCAGGAGCACTCCCTTTTCGGGGCTGTACACTTTGTTGACTTGGGGGTCAGCAGCGCAGCAGTCCATCATGGTCCTGCCAGCCAAGATCAGCAGTACAGAAGTCAGCAGCTGCCATTAGTAAGTAGCAGGTCCAAGTGAGTGTGCTATTTATAGGGCTGCACATGAGGTCTTGCGCTAGCAAGAACTTGTTTGGGCACATGATAGAATCCATACTCGTTGATACCGGCTGTCTATATTATTTAGCCACCCATATCCTTAGCACCCATATCCTTAGCATCCATATCCTTAGCATCCATATCCTTAGCATCCATATCCGCCTTAGCATCCATATCCTTAGCACCCATATCCTTAGCATCCACATCCTTAGCATCCAGCCTTAAGACTGGCATCCGGATTTATTTCAACAGTTATGCTGCCCTTACTGTACTTATCCTGTTCCTGATTCATATTTGCTGAAGCAGATGTTTGCATCATTGCCTACCGACCCCTTTGATTGCTGAACCCTTACAAACTAAACCCTAACTAACAACCTGTTGGAATCCGAAATGATGAAGAAGTACCTGATGGCCGCGACCATCTGTCGGTCATCCAGCAGCTCAGATACATCGTACAGGACGGCCACATAACCCCAGCTTGCAAGGTCTTGACAGTAGGAGCGGTACGAGGTGCCATCCAGAAGGAACCCCGCAGACACAATGACCAAAGGACAGTTAGAAGGACCTGCAGCCGCAAAGTAGCATGATTGCTTAGTAGCATGATTGCTGCGTATTCTTCTTCTTTGGAGTGCAATATCTGGGATGGCTCAATGAAATGCACCAGGTATAAAGGCTGAATAGTAGAGATTACCCTCCATTCATCTCACCACCTCCTGGATAAACTCTTGTTTATGTGTGCAAGGTTCTCTTCAATGTGCACAGGCTTCCGGACCAAAGAAAAGATTTTGTCACCACCTTAACTTTTAAGGCAATCTCACCCAGAGGCACAGACACTTGAAGCTGAGCAGTTAATGGTGCTCCCTCAGGATTGGTACCCACACGCAGGTTAATAGGGTTTAGGTCTTGACCCCTGAAAGAGTAGAAGAGTGAGGAAAGACTTGGCTGAAGTCTTCATACTTTGCATTCTACCATTGGTAATCTCCAAGTCGTTCATATTAATGATGTTGCTTCACATTATGGGTCAAACGCGAGGAGCGGCTCTAAATAAGGTTTAGTGTCCTAGAGTTCATAGCACCCTTCAGACTTCACATTATTCCAGAATGTAATGTATGATTCATGGGCTTCATGATGACCGTCCTACTGCTTGGTAATAGAAATTGACACACCTGAAAGGTCCTTGTTTGTTCAAATACTTGGAGGCCTCACTTCTAGCACTTGAGCTGCAGAATATCTAGGGACAGAAATGTCAGCCAGTCTCAAAATTAGACTATGGTGCAGTTCTGGAGTCAAGCGAATATGCATAACAAGAATCACATTGATGTACATATTTTAATGTGAGATTTGCATATACCTTTAAATGTGCCCTCTTCCTAGCCGCTGAGTAGGAACATTGAGAACTGGTCCTGCATCCTGTGAGTCCTGGAAAACTAGCCCCTTTTCTCACAAAATAACCCTCCCGTATCATGCAACTTGTAGATTCTTAAAAATTGTGGCAGGTGTCGCAGTACCTACTAACTTATTGGCGCAGGTTCATACTCTGCTCCGGACCTCGCCGAAAAAACTTATTGGCGCCGTCCGTACCAAAACAGCGCAGGTGTGAACTGATGGGAGAATCGCTGATTTAGGTCTTCATTGTAATGAGCTCATTCATGATTACTTTCATAACCTACGACGATGCTCCTTTCTGAAATTTGAAAAACAACTACGTACAACTCACATATCTGTAATCGCGTCTGCAGATTTTTGCCCAGATTATCATTTTGATCTTTTTAAACGCAATTTTTCTCTCACACTGGCATGTCGTCTACACCAAACCGCGACACCTCACCTGGAAGGCCCAATGCTGAAGCTAGCACGCTAGGAGACGATTTGTTCAACGAAGCGTATGAAAAGGCTTTACTGAGGAAACAGTTGTTTAAGGTGAGGAAATTTGGTTTTTCGGGCTAGTTCACAATGGCACATTCACACTCATACGTATAGCATCATTTTATTAATTACTTCACAACCATATAGCTCCTTGTTGGAAATCGAATCAGAATCTGTAATCCTGTCTCTTGTTGCCTGCAGGAGTACTTGAGTCGTCATCAGGTGCAAAGTTTTTGAGGAAAAGTTGCTGCATCATTCATGCCGCGTCAGAGATCTACAATCAGTCTGCATCTAGCATGCTGCTATTTCACAAATGCACTGACTGTTGTGTTTTGAAAAGAATTTGAATCAAAATTGAAAATTATGATTATCTCAGGCAACTCTGCTTCACTGCCTGTATCAAAGCAGGTTTTAGAGCGATTCAATTTGGCACTGGAGGCATTGTTTGACTGTTCTGAGTTGCCAGAGGATCCTGTCCCATATCTGATGGATAAAATGAAGAACAGCAGGCCCACTGCAAGGAAACCGACTAACAGACCAAACAGTGCAACCTTCAAGAACGGCTGAGGTCATGTCGTTTCATGGGCTGCTGACATGCATGTGCTGCTGATGGTGTACGCAGATGCTTCATCACTCAAAGTGACCTGTCATTGTTTTTCAGCAGGACTGGCATTGTCATTCCAGTTCTTAGATTTAGCAATGATTCGTATCATCACGTTCTCCTACATTTGTCGTGGTGATGAAGATTTTCATACTCGTTCATCTTCCATAAGATAATTGGACTTTCTGAGCAGCGTCACTTACATATATGCCAATCTCACTCATTTTAATTGCTTTGTATGGCATTGCATTGTATGGTCACGCTATCTGATCATAACAGCTTGCATCCGAAAAGCAGAATTGTTGGAACCTACATTTGTTGACCTTGTCAGAGCTGTTATCAGAGCACGCCCTGTTTGGCATATTTATTCTTCTTAGTTTTCAGAGCTTATTCTGTGACGTTCCCAGTCTGCTGCTGAGAATTCATTTAACAAATAGTATCCTAAGCACAACAGCTGCGGCATTTGTATTATATGACACAGGCTTGTCATTTTAGTCTGTCAACAGCCTCGAAAAACATCTCGGCATGTCTTGCAATTATATGTATTTGTACTGAATTGCTTGGATGATAGCCAAAGTTGAATTATAGCACAAGTAACTGACAGAGCTGACAAGCTTGATGTTCCATTGATTGTAACAACAAAGAAACAACCACTAAGCAAACTAGCTCCTTCGATAAAAACTATATGTCAATTTGTAGCCACAATATCTACTTACAAGAATCCATCAAAAGTTGTTGGCTATAACAAATTCTGTGATTGATGGTAGAGCTCCAACACTATTCTTGTTCATATCTAAGAGATGATCCTGATATGTCTGAACCTCCACACAGAACAGGCAAGTACAGAGTCCAGCCCAAATGATACTGTTGTGCACCATTATGCCTGCTGGTGAGGATGATAACTAGCGCAGCGTTATGACCCATCATAACTCCACTTGAATGCTTCCTGCCTTTCAGCAATGCCACGACGGGTCTGTCTCTCACTTCGAGACAATGGGTTGAATTTCCCTCGTCGCCTGTAGATCCCAGCCTCCTTCTCAAATCGGGCTCTATCTCGAACCTCAAGGCGCTGTGGCCTCCCCTCAGCACCACCACAGCACTGATGGTACTTCAGCCCCGTCAGCTTGCATACTGCATCATGACCCATGAAATCCAGCACTGGTAGAATGGGGCAGTTGTTTCTGTCCTGCTTCTCCAGTTTCTCCAGCCTCTCCTCTACAGTGCATTTCAGAGACAGCAACAGGGCATGAGGGATGAGCAACAATCGGTAAGATTATATGGAAAGAGTCGGTTTCCAGGTACCTGGAGTTTAAATGGTTGATATTATAAGCATGATTATAATAGGCCGCCTTGACTGTGTTAGCACAGCTGTAAGTTATACCAATAGTACTGCCTACTGTACATACACACCATCAACAGTACTGCCTACTGTACATACACACCATCAACAGTCATACTGCCTACTGTACATACACACCATCTGCCTCCAGAGCCTCCATCTCTTTCAGCACCGATGCCTGCTGCTCCGTGGTTACAGGCTCAGGTTCCCCTAGGACCACCACCCAGCGGTACATTCGCCTCATGCGATCCCGTGTGTCTAAATATCCCTGGATGCAGTCCTTGACCTGCAGCAGTAATTGCATTACACTATACTACGACCTTCTTTTCCTACCTAGTTAGCTTCTAGTTAAGAGGCAGACCGGATATACTATTTAAATCCTGTCATCCCCAAAGGTCTTCCCGCTCAAAACCAGCCAAGTAAAGAAAAATGCAACACAACAATTTGTAATTCTGCTTCAAGTACTATGCTACATCAACCTTAAATCGTATCTCCGTAATCAGCAGCTTTTGCATAATGACTTCTTCATAAAGTGTACCTCCAAGTCAATGTACACTCCAGACCATGCTTCATAATGCGCACCTCCAAGTCAATGTGCACTCCAGACCGTGCTTCATAAAGCGTACCTCCAAGTCAATGTGCACTCCAGACCGTGCTTCATAAAGCGTACCTCCATGTCAATGTGCACTCAAGACCGTGCTTCATAAAGCGTACCTCCATGTCAGTGTGCACTCTAGACCGTGCTTCATAAAGCGTACCTCCAAGTCAATGTACACTCAAGACCATGCTTCATAAAGCGTACCTCCAAGTCAATGTACACTCCAGACCGTGCTTCCACTTCCTTTAAAAACTTCTTGTCTCTCAACAGTGCTTTTCCATCCTCTTTTATTTTATTCTTTTCCTCATCAGTGAACAAGCTATGACAGCCGAGGATACAGCAAAAGGAGTATCTCATTAAGATGAATAAGGACTACAAGCAGGCCCTTAAAAGCATTAACAGAAACTAGCATGAAGACCAAGTACTACCGGGCAGGCCATGAGTAGAGCAGTAGCTTCATCTAGCATAAGCCTCTTTTAGAGGCTTTAGCTTATTAAGCCTCTTGTAGAGGCTCGCGGACCAGCTACATGATTTACTAGGCATCAGATCTAGTGCATGTATACTACTTGAGAGGGATACTTGAGATAGGATTTACTAGGCATCAGATCTAGTGCATCAGATCTAGAGCATCAGATCTAGTGCATGTATACTACTTGAGAGGGATACTTGAGATAAGATTTACTAGGCATCAGATCTAGTGCATCAGATCTAGTGCATCAGATCTAGTGCATGTATACTACTTGAGAGGGATACTTGAGATAGGATTTACTAGGCATCAGATATAGTGCATCAGATCTAGTGCATCAGATTTAGTGCATGTATACTACTTGAGAGGGATACTTGAGATAGGATTTCTTGAACGTGACTTCAGCACATAATTTCATCGCATCATAGATTGAAACCGGGCACACTACAACCAGAATTACTATCAGACATACACCGCAGGAAACGGCTCTCACTTGCAGATCTTATCATGCTGCATTGTTCTCAGGTAGGACACCCTTTGCCAGTCCACAAAATTGCGCTGGTCCGGGTGGTTCCGACCAAGGTTTAGCACACGAGGTTTTGGGGGCTCTGAATTAATCCACACTTGCATGTTCAGCTCAGTGAAGTCTGCGAACAAGAGAGTAGCAGATGTTCAGGAAACGAAAAGAGTCCCGTAATCCCTTACATATGCCTTCTCTATTCTGAGATATGCCAAGATCAGAAAATATTGAATAGCAGCCACCAATATCTGATAAGCACCAGCAATACCATGCACCTAAATAAGCAGTACCATGCACCTAAAGCAGTACCATGCTGACAAGTGGCATTTGGTGGCCACTGGGCAGCAAGATTATGACGGCTGTTGTGATGAGATCATCAACATTGTGATGCTGCTATGTAGGTTGCAGAACATTTCATAATTAGTTGACATATAAGCTGCAGAACATTTCATAATTAGTTGACATATAAGCTGCAGAACATTTCATAATTAGTTGACATATAAGCTGCAGAACATTTCATAATTAGTTGACATATAAGCTGCAGGATACTTCATAACAAGCTGATATGTACGAAGGCAATATGATCAATGTGATGAGCTTCTTCTCAAAGCCAGGCATTAATCCTGAGCATGGACTGCCGCCTTATAGGTTTTTCCCTATCCAATCATGTCACCAAGCATTCACTGCTATTGCAACTATACAAATAGTTACGTCATGAGCCGTACCATCCATCGTCATGTCTCTGTATCGTGTGAGATGATCTACGAACTCCTTTCGCTGCTTGTCTTTCTCTGACTGAGAGGCAGATGCCAAAGGTTCCGGAGCTACCATTGCCGTGTCTGCTGTTATGCCCACATCCTTATGTACAACCACGTCCCTTGACGGTATACCTAAGTTTGACTCAGGCTTCCTTGTGGTGCTTGTCAAATGTTGACCACCTGGCGTGTTCAGGAAGCATACAGGATCCAAAAACGTTCTTAGACTTGTTAATGGGTGATGCATTCTAAAAACCTTTGTAAGAGAATCCATGTTCAACCATGGAGTTCCTTACAGTCTCTTGCATGCTTCACTACCTTGGGGGTAAGCTTAATCGCCATGATCCAATTTACCTGGTAGCAGTGATCTAAGCCAAGATGGTATGAACCTTGATATTGTATTCTTGTTAGCCTCTGGGACCACTGCTGAATCCATAGATGATGCACGCCTCTCATCCTCACGAGTTTGGGAGATACCTGTTCAAAAATGCATTAAGCATGTCACATTCACTGTTGACATGCGTAGCGCTAAGCCACTAGTACATCTTGCTTTTAACGATCTTAAAACCCCATTCAAGGATGCATGTGACCTGAATATCTGTTACATGCTTGAAAGGCTACGACGTTAAGGCTGTAGAGCTGACTCGGTGTAAAATTGATAAATGAAACTCTAAATGCCACTGAGCCCGTCTTTAGCATAGTCGCAAGGTCCCTACTCCGTCGAAGCTTCAATGAAAGCGTCACTACGCAGGTGTGAATGAGTGTGGCACCACTCACGAGCACAAGAACGCCTAACTAGCCTCAGTATTTTTGTCTTTGATCCCCAGCTAAAATTTGTGAGAATTTAACTGTAATGATCTCAACTGAGCATTTCGAGCGCTTCGTCGTGTCCTTTTATGGCCCTTCTGTTCGTGATTCCACAGTTCATATTTACACGAATGAAACTACAGATAATGATTCTAGTGCAAATAGTTTTGAGTCCATTAGTGCACGGTATGTCTGTTTACTGCGATGCAACATTTGATGTTTTATCGCTGATTCATTTCTATCTGCTCGACCGCACAGGCTTGCAAAATATGTAGGAAAGGCAGTAGGCAGTACTCAGGAGGACGTCTTGAAAGGCTTTGGACAATATTATGTTCAGAGGTAAGCCAATATTTTGGCGAAGCCATTAGAATTATTCATGTTTGAGTCCGTTCCGGGGTAGATTGGGTTGCATCAAGTTAGAAAGCATCAATGAAGTAGAACTACATAAGAAGTAGGGAAGCGCTCTCACCTGGAACAATCAGTACATGGTTGATTAAGATGTCGGCATATATACATGGTAAGTAACTTTGAAGGCTTTTTTCATGTGGATCAGGGTTGCGGATCTTAAAGGATATGCAGACTATCCCCAGGCTCTTGGCCGGAATTTTCAGGAAGCCATCCAGGTGGTGTTCTCAGACTTGATCACAATCTTAAGCCTGGAATACCCAGGCTTCAAAGCCCCAAGTATTAAGATGTCCCAGGGCTTGGAAGACTTTCCTCACATCGCAGCTTTACTTGTCTCTGAATTGACTAGTCCTGACCAGATCCGCCCTGAGGCATCAGGCTGGGCTCAGCTCTACTGCTGCCTGACATCTACGCATACGGGAATTATCAATTTCTTTGAGGGAGCCATTCACGCTGTTGCATCAGCCTTTTGCAACAATAAGCTCGACATCGTTTCTCTGCTTGAGGAAGGAGGCAAAGATAATACTACCTCCGAAGCGGCAAAACACACGGCGGTGAGAGAACGTTATTTGCTTAGTCTATTTCCAATTCATTTGGTGATTTCCAGCTAATCTAGTGTCCTTGATCCATGGCAGGTGCTCAAGATGTCTGTCCCTGCTGAATCCCTCCTCATCCGGCAGCCAGCTAGAAGACAGCACTTGGTCCCTGGAACAAGCTCAGCATCTTCCTTGTCATCACCCGAAAATGTGCCGAATCCGGCCTTGTCCCGACATCCCTCTTCTACAGCTAAACCTTTGTTCACGCCCGCAGCATCATTCTTTCATGAATTGTTTCCTTTTCATTTCATTGTGGATAAGGAGTGTAAAGTTCTTCAGGTTTGTAGCAGCTGATTGAAATGTATGGACAGTGGTAGCTGATTGCAGTATCTGTGTTGTAGCTGATAGCAAAGTCTGGGTGGTAAGTCTCTCTGCCAGCATCACATAATAAGCATGATGATTTTTATTCTGCTTGGCGCACTGCCTGCTCATAGAATCAATGTATTAAGCTTCTTGTCACGTGGCGGGTCTAATGGTCTAAAGGAGACACGGGGCCCAAGAAAGTATTCAAGCATTCCTAAATCCTAAACCCTAAACCCTAAACGTTTGGGCAGCATATGTTTTTACTTTGTAACGGTGTGGCCAACAGGTGGGACTCAAGCTTGTGGAGCTGTTGCCCGACCTAGGCTCTCCTGAAGCCCTTGTCTGGCAATCTCTGAAGGTGGGGATGACCAACATACAATCTTCTGTACTGCTGTCTGCATAGAAAGATGAGTATGATGACACTTAGAACATTGCTCTGCAGTACACCTGCAGTACCCCATCTGCGTGATTTCCATATACAGATTTGCTGCCCAAGCACAGAGTGGGACTTTGATGCAATCATGAAACTACTGAGTGAGGGCAAAGCCTATCCCCACGAAGTCCACCTTGAGGAGATCCTCTTTGCTCCTCCACCTATCCCTCTAACGGAGACTGCACATCAAAAAAAGGCAGTGTTGTCACAACTAGATCAGGCGTCACATATTGATGACAATGCATCATCTGACAAAAAACCTGGGCCTGCCCCAGCAGTAGCGCCTACTACTTCTATTGCTACCACTGTTTATCCTCTTCGACTAAAAGGGCAGTTCCATTCAGTGGATGTGGCTGGGACTGCCGCTTTATTGTTCATGGGCTCTGTTGTACCAGCCGGGATCCAAGAGATGCAGGTATGTCTGTTGTACCAGCAGCTGGGATCCTAGAGATGCAGGTATGAACAAATTAATTGGCACTTTCTGCCATAATCCTACCTCCTCTTGTATCAGTGAAAGCTGTAAGAGGCTGTGAATAGGCCAATGTGTCATTGAGGCTTCTAGCCAGCTTCCTACATGCATTTCAGTGCTTAAACTATGGTACCAAAGTGCAGGTGGCTCTTGTTTCTGGGCCAGACAAAAAGTCTCTTGGTCTCAACCTCTTGTCCTCAGGAGCGTGGGTTGTACCTATCAGATTTCACCCCCATGGACTTTGGTAGAGAGCGTGTGCTGCTGGAAGAGAAGCTGATTCAACTGCAGGTTAACCTGCAACAACAGCAGGCAGATTTTCAGCAATCAGGAGCACAGTTCCAGGTGTGAAAAAGTGTGATTGTTGAGGTTTGCTTGCCTTGCTGCTGTACCGCTTCGTTGCACTTGCTTTAAGTCATAGATTCTGTGTAGCACTGAGTATAACGACTGTTATTGTGCACCTTTTGCAGGCGGATGTTAGTGCCAGTGCACCATGTCAGCCTCTGGAGGCGCATGCAGACCTTCCAAGAATGTGAGCAGATATTTATGAGCATAGGCTGAGCATATGCTAGTTTGAAGCATGGGTTTAAAAGACTGTGACATGACTGAGACGGCTCAACAGCTTGGTGTGGCTGTAGTGCTCTGTGCATAAATGGGCTCTATAACTTTGCACTGTGCATGCCACGTTTTGCGTCAGCAGGTTGAATGTGGGTGCAGAAGGCACTTCCTTAACATCAGATGTGCCACCTACAGCTCGCGGCAGCAGCCCAGGTGGCGAAGTACTGCTGCCTGCTTTGGATGACCCTGTTGCCACTGATCGAGACAGTCAAGGCAGCCTCCAGAACCGACGGCTGGAGACCCCTGCAGAGATGCTGGGGAGAGTAATGGAGAGCCTCATGACTGGTCAAGAGGTGAGGAATGGAGAGCCTCATGACTGGTCAAGAGGTGAGGAATGGAGAGCCTCATGACTGTCAAGAGGTGAGGAATGGCTCCATCATGATCGCAGTGATTGAAGTGCTGTTCAGTGATGCAAGGAAGGAGACACAAATAGACTTGAATGCAATACTTGAAGTAGGTAAGATGAGGATGAGGATGAGTAATGGCAGGGCTGGATTTTCTTAACATGAATTAGATGTTCACAGCGAAATTCTGATTCTTGTTTAACTTGGTGTCTTGCTATTTGTGTCTCTTTGAAAGATATCCTTGCAAGAGATGATGGAAGCCCAAGAGGCCTTGAGCTACACAGGCAGCCTGCACACACCAGTTCACCTGAGGTAATCAAGAGTAACAGGCATGATCAGTCATTAGACTTAAGTTCAGGTATTATGGTTGATTGGACGGAGGGCACCTCAGGAGTCTGTGAACTTGAAAAAGAGATTGGATTGTGGTCATGGTTAGGAATCCTCTGTCTACCTCATCAGCATGCAAGCAGGGCTTTTTTCCCATTAGGCTTCTTATTTGCGACTTAAGTCTGCTAGTTATGTGACGACCCCTAAAAACCCTAAACCCTAAGCTTCAAGGAACCTGTTGTAAGATCAGACCGGCATTCATTCATGAGCCACACTTTTTTTGAAGGAGCTAGGAGGTTTACACCTGTGTTCATAAAATAATCACTATGCTATCAAAAGAACCTGTAGGATTGGGCTTAGTTGTGCATTCCATCAATACTGTCCAATCTGGCTTTCTTTGTAATCCGTTACTGACAGGCAGCAGATCATGAGCAGTGGGGTGGATAATGAGGTGGGCCTGTCTCTTATCAACATGTTCCAGGAGACTCCTACCTTGCTGGCTGATGATGATGATGATGATGAGGAGGAGGAGGAGGAGGACGGCTGTGATGATGACCATGTTGTGGCTGAAGAAGATGAGGTGGAGGTTGAAATGGATCCACATACGGTGAGATGATGTAGCTGTAAATGGAGGTAAGAATGGCATGGCTATCGTAAGAGAGGAGGTGGAGATGAGGGTATCAGGCGACATGCTCCTAGTAGAGGTGGAGATGAGGGTATCAGACAACATGCTCCTAGTAGAGGTGGAGATGAGGGTATCAGACGACATGCTCCTAGCAGTTTACATTCACATGTTGTCTCGATGTATCCTCAACAATTTTCGACATCAAAGCCTTTTTTGCTCTTTGCACCGTCTTTTTACCCTACTTTTTAACCCACTTCTTTTTTGCTTTTTGCGCCGTCTTTTTACCCTACTTTTTAACCCACTTCTTTTTTGCTCTTTGCGCCGTCTTTTTACCCTACTTTTTAACCCACTTCTTTTTTGCTCTTTGCGCCGTCTTTTTACCCTACTTTTTAACCCACTTCTTTTTTGCTCTTTGCACCGTCTTTTTACCCTACTTTTTAACCCACTTCTTTTTTGCTCTTTGCACCGTCTTTTTACCCTACTTTTTATCCCACTTCTCACCAAATTGTTACCCCACTTCATTAGTTATGGATCGTGTGCAGCCTTGTAGGACCTGTTTTTTTGCCACTCTTACGCAAGTGAATGTCCTCCGCATAGGCTGACCACATGCCTCACCAAGTCCGTGTTGTGGGGGCAGAGTCCCAACAGTTGCAACAAAAGAGTGATGATAAGGCTACGCTTGTGTCTGTGGACCATCACAAGTCAACATCAGTCATGGTGATCCCCTCTACGTTTGTACCGCCAGAGACAGGCGGTACTCTGGCCTGTCACAGTGATGATCCAACGGCCTCAGGTGCCGATCCATCATGTGAGGAGTTGCTATACCCCCCGGCCCTGGACTTCCTAGGCAGGCCTAGCTACGTCGTACCAACCCTGATGTCACCTGCTCCAATGATGGCCCAACCGCCACATCAGCCATCCTCAATTATGGCTGCTGTCAGCCCCTTCCATGACGCAGCCAGCGGTTTAAGAACCAATAGAGATCCAGCAGGTAGCTCACATGACTTGGCTGCTGGCTCTTAGCATGGACTACATCCTGCTCTCTAACATGATGTCTAACACCTTCGACCTTCTTGCTGATGATTTAATCATGCGCCTTTGATCCTGAACTGTCAGGTGAAACAGCTCACATAGATACCTCGGCAAGTCCGCATCTTCTTCATCTGCGAGCCAGTCAAGAGCTGGTGTTCCCCTCGACAGACTCAACTCCGCACCCCAGTGGCAATCACCTCATCATTGGCAGCCCAGCCATCTACCTTGACAGGGGAATGAGCGGTGAGGGCATTGCATTAGACTCCACAATGGGGTCCACTGCCACAGGAGTCCTTTCTTTACAAGGCAGCGGCAGAGCTGGAAGTGGTATCATGCCCCAATCTATTGCAGATGCTGCTATGATGACCACCATCAGCAGCAGGGCGCATTCCCAGAGCCTTCCATATGCGCTCAACACACTTCCTATCTCAGGGTCTGCTCCACAACTGCTGATTTTGCGCGGCAGCCATCATCCTTTATTAATGGATTCTCATAACAGCAGTTATTCATTGCAGGAGTCCGCCTCATCTATTGCAGCTCCTGCTGAGGATCACCACCACAGTGCTGCAAATGCAGCAAATTACGTGGCTGCCGCCACTCGCATTGCAGGGCGACAAGCCCAACTGCGGCCCCAGGGCGGGCGGCTCTTCAGCGTATCTTCTACTGGACGTCTGAGACGCTTGAGTGTGCCTTGTGCACCTATTGTGGACCCTTTGGAGGTTGCTCTGGGTGGGAGCAGTGGTCTTGTAATATCTCAATCCATGGCACCAGCAGCATCCGTAGTCAATAGCTTGCCCTACCTTTCCTTGGAGAATGTCATTGAAAATACGCTCCATGTGTCAAATACTACATATGGAGGTCTTGCTGATACCTCACCTACCGCCACTACCTCCGCAGCTGCAGCAATAACCATGATGAATGACAATACAGCCAATGTCGGTGCTACCTCACCTTCTAACAGCAATGCAGCAGTTGCCTCTCCGCTGCAGGCTGCGATGGTTACTGGTTCAGACAGAGATATAGCCGACACATTACCATCGCCCTCAGGTGATGCTGAGAAGGTTGGCTTTGAGGCTGTTTCTGCACTTGCACTGGCACATAAGATGCAGGATAAGCAGAGAGAAGAGGAGGCTGCTGCATTACAATCCAAGGCACCTGTCAGCCAGGCGGTGCTGATGCACCCTGCGGTGATATTGCAGGCTGGAAGACGTAATGCAAACATAGCCTCTGGAGGGATTCACACATCGGCTGGCCGCTATAATGATTATGGTCATCATCGCCATGCTGATGTGGACAGCACGGATTTCTTTGTTGACGTACAGAAGCAGCAAGAGGTCATTGTCGGAGACTTTGGAATGGTCGAGGAAGGCTCTGATGGTAGTGACGAAGCCACTGATGCAGCAGCAGCAGTGATTGCGTTTGGGAGTGGTAGGAGCCTGCCCAGGTTTGCGGATGTGCCGGTCATGCCTCACTTCATGCATGGCTTGAGACCTCACACTACAGCTCATACCAGTGCACCCTCCAATGTCTTATCATCGCTGAATCCTGCAGTCTCTAATCGCTACGACAGAGGCGGCGGTGGCCATGCCTCAATGTTCTTGAGACAAGCTGGTGCTGTGGCAGTCTCTTCCTCTGCTGCACCTGGATTGAGGCGCCTAGAAAGAGGTATGACTCAGGTCTCTTCCACTCCGGATGCACTGGGTGAGTCTCAGGTCCTATACATGATGCTCATCAGTGACAAGGCCCAAATTGCTGGAAAGCAGGCACTCAAAGAACAGCCACGGCTTGTGGGTAGCCGGATGGGCAGTGATGGCCGTCCTGCTAACAATAAACAGCAGGAAACAGCTTACCTCCAGACACATCGTCTGTCTGTTCGTCCTCTACGTCACTCCCATCATGGAGTCTTGTCTGTCTGTTCGTCCTCCTCTGGTGCCCCAGCAGTACACAGGCAGCTAGCCCGGGGCGGTACGGTAGCCGGCAGCGCTGATCCCTCAAGCAGCAGCACACTAGGCAATAACCAGCTAGCCCGGGGCGGTACGATAGCCGGCAGCTCTGATCCCTCAAGCAGCAGCACACTAGGCAATAACCAGCACAAGGGAGAAATAGAACAACAAGGAAGCCCCAATTCAGCTGAGATGATTCATCATGCCCAGCCATCTCCGCCAGAACTCAGTTCACACGTTAACAGTCAATTGACAGGGGTGCCGACTAGGCTGATGACGAAGAGGCAGCAGCAAGTGTTTCAAGAGCGCCGCATTTCCCTTAACAAAGAACCAAGTGACAGAGTGAGTGAAGTCTGTTATCTGTTGTCTGTTATGTCGGTTACCACCACCATAGTAGTCTCCTAGTGGTTAGTGCCTGAAATGCTTTGATCGATATGATATCTTGTGAGACGGATCTGTTGCTACTGTTCAAGACGAGGTGAAGTTATCATGTCTTCTAGAACATGAAGAAAAAAATAGACCTTCAGATGAAACAGATTTGTGTTTCTATTCCAGGATCCATATTCCTCTCTATCAGCAGCATTATGAAATGTTGCACTTCTTGTTACACACTTCGTTTGCTTGCAGCTCAACATATTGCTCGAGAGAGTGGATGAGTGGCAGTACGACATGTTTGCCCTAGAGGATGTTACTCAGTCCCATGCCCTCTCAGTGTTGGGCTTTGCCTTGCTGAAACGTACTGAGGTGTATCAGAAGTTCAAAATGGATGAGTCAAGATTAGCCAAGTAAGCAATGCACCACACTTAATCATGCTTGAGCTGATCTAGCTTAGATATAGTGCTTGTAATCTGAAGTTGAGGCAGTGAAGACGCAGCAGCCTGCTCTCTGCTAAGTCTCTATACTTAGATAATCATCAGTCTGCACATTCCTATTGTGTTTGTTTGTATTCTTTCATATCAAATGCTCAGTAGCAAAAACTTATTAGCCAGCCTTGAATGTTGATATGGCTTTTAAGTGTGTCTACAGATCAGACCTTGTCGCATATCAGTGGCAGTTGCAACTTATCTTTCATGATGGAGTCTCTGATCTTAAAGCCACATCAGCCATGCTGTCCTCCTCCCTCCCTACAACAAAATAGCTCTCTGTTCTTTTTATCTCTAACTTCACAACTTGCAACATCGTCTACCCTTAACCCTAAAAGATGACGTCCTCCACTCGCAGATTCTTGATGGAGATCGAGGAAGGGTACAGTCTGTTCAAGGGCCAGCATTACCATTGCTCTACACACGCTGCTGACGTTCTAAGGACTCTCCATGTACTGATGACCAGGGGTGGTTTAAGCAGAAATGCATGCCTCCCTGACCTAGGTAAGATGTATACAGTATATTCAAATGCATGCCTCCCTGACCTAGGTAAGATGTATATTCAAATTGGACAAAACAATATGAGCTCCTTGCCATCAGGACAGTAGACTGTGCTCGAGAAGAAAGGTACATGCCTGGTGACGAATTATGTTTGATCAAAAAAAGGGTTTCAAAACTGGAAACAAACCCTTCATTGTATGGCGAGAAGCTTCTTTGTTTACAGGCTGCAGCTCACATTTTATGATCTAAGATGTATTGTATTTTCGTCAATCTCAGGCGTCTTTGCAATGTATCTCGCAGCGATTGTTCATGACTATGGGCATAAGGGTGAGAAGAAGTCAGCTGCTGAGTTGCAGTGGCAGAAACGTGACTTGCAAATTGTGCTGTTTCCATTGTGCTAATGTAGCAAAATGCATCTGTTCTGAACATGCAGAAGTAGCATGCTGCTTGCATGCATCATGTACTGCCTTCACATTGATGAACAATATTATTTGCCACTCATCTGTAACAAAATTCTTCACTTGTGCTCCTCATTGTTGTCTGGTCTTCACTCTTGATCAGGTGTTAACAACGATTTTTTGATCAAGACTCATGACATGTTGGCATTGCAATACAATGATCGATCCCCTATGGAAAATTATCATGCGTCGGCATCTTGGATGCTGCTTAGGCAAGAGGAATATAATTTTTGGAGGAAGATGCCTCAAAAGGTGTGCTAACTTCACGGCCTTGCAACTCGTTCTGTTCAAAGTGTTGAAAATGCAATCATGACTTGCCCTGTTCTTTCTCGCTCAGTCTGTAGAAGCAGTACGCAAGCTTGTGATCGATGTGGTCCTCTCAACGGACATGAAACAGGTATGAAAATGCAAAGTGAATCATGTCTTGACTATAGTCATTATTTTAATTATTTGTCAACATTTTCATGTTTGATACCTATTTTCTTTGCCATTGCTCTAAAAACGTGTCTCAGCCAGATTATGTATTAATTGCAATGTGTATATTTTACAGCATTTCACGCTGGTGTCCCATTTCAACGCTAAAGTGGGATGTGCAGTAACGACTTTACATGCTCCGAAGGAAGCTATTGCCAGCAGTTTCGCATCTATCTCATCCTTAAGAAACAGTGGTGGTAGTTATTCACGCCGGCAGATTCGAAATGCTGGCAGGGCCTCATCGGGCAGATTGTCGAGATCTACCAGTAACCGTCTGCTTCATTATGAGCAGCAGGACGTGCATGATGTGGATACTGATACACAGTATCTCGTGGGGGAAGGCTACTCCTCTTTTTTCACTGCAGGCGGCAACTTTAGCGGAATCAGGTATGTTTATACGTCCATATCCAGTTTCATGTTGTCGTATTGGAAGCGAGATAATGAGTCTTAAAAATATCTTTCTGTTCGTCGTCAGGTCCTCCGTGCAACTTCGAGAATCTGGTGAAAGGCGTTCCCGAGGCAGCAGTGGCAGCGCTGAAAGCAATCGCAGTGGAACAGTGAACAGTCATAATAGTCACCATATGGTGATGACAGGCAGGGGAGGTAGATTCGGCGCTGCCAGGATCTCGACGGAAAGGCTGATCATGAGAACAGATTTGATGAGGCAACAGTGCAATGATCAGAAAGTACGCAACAGCAGCACAAGTGGCAGCGTCAGTGGGAACCCATATTTCATGATCAGTAGTGGAGGGGACAGACCCTGCTGGGCTGAAGATGCTGCTATGACTAACTCTAAAAGAGGCTCCTGGATCAACCTTGATCAGCTGCGACATGATCATGATGTTGATAAAAACAGCATCAAATGCACTTCACGTAGCAGCCCTTCAGATGTTGCACAGCACACACCTCACGCCTCATCTACAATGGCTGCTGCAAAAGTTGCTGGGATGCATCAGGATGGTAGCAGCGGCAGTAGCGGTGGTACCAACATGAGTTGCCAGGGAATTGATGGTAATCAGGTAAAGACCATTGTTAACAGGACAAAGTGCTAGGTATTACAGCCTCTTCTGTAATCAGGAATGGACGCTGTTTAGTGACATAGATAACGTTGACCTAGGAAAGGTATGGCAATTGAATGATTGAATATATTGAATATCCACACTGCATGTGGATTGATGATGTTTTGTGTTTCCTTGCAGGTCTCTAGTATTAGAGGGGCGTCATCATCTGCATCTAGGAATATGAGTAGGCATACTGCGGTAGTGCGTCAACGCAGCACCAGCCTATTTGCAGCGGGACACTACCCTACTACTATGAAGGCAAGGAGGAGCGATCATAGTCATTACAATGTAGGCAGAGGAGGAGCAGATATTGCCTTCGTTAGTGGCGGATCCTCAGTGGGCACCACATGTGTCAGCAGTTATGCTTCCTCTTTGGAAACCCCGACCTCAGGTGCAGCTGGCGGTGGCGGCTCATTCCGGCTTCTTCCTGTTGCCTCTACTAGCCCTTGTATACACAAAGACATGATGATGACTAATATAAAGCAGGCAGAGCATCAGCTGCCTGTTATGATTATGGATGTCACGGGGGCTGCCAGCAGCATGAGGAGGAAGCCACATGGAAGCTCCTTAAACCGCATGAGCAGCCCTCTAGGCTCTTCGTCAATGGCCATAAAAAGCAGCAATGCCGCTTTCAGTGGTGGTTATGCAGCTCAACCCGGGAGTTTTGGTTCTGTGGTCATGACAGCTGTAGTAGCAGGAAGTCACAATGCTGCTGGTGTCAACCCTAGAGACTTTCCGTCAGGTTCCGCATCATGCAGGCAACATTCAGAAGCTGGCGCTGAGTTGAGTGTGAGGAACATAGCGAGTAGCCAGCAGGCTAATCAAGGCTTGGATGTACTACTGGCAGATGCATTGGACGAGGAGGGGAGGCTATTGGTGTTGCAGGTATGCCAAGACTGTGAATATCATTCATCTCCATGGTGTGTGTACAAGCAGCAGGAGAGCCGTGAAGTATTAAGTATAGTAGGTCACTGCTGGTTATGCAGCTTTGCCTCATATCTTAAATGTGTGTAATTGATGTGATAATTGATGCGGCATCCACATTACGAGGACATAGAGGGAGTCTTTACCTCCCTCTATTTCCTAAAAGTTTGTTATTTTGTAATGAGATCATAAGATATTCCATTTAGTGTCTGCTGATCATAAGATATTCCATTTAGCGTCTGCTGATCATAAGATATTATGTTTGGTGTCTGCTGTGCATTATGCATGTAATAGACATGGCATGTAATGGACATGCCATGTAATAGACATGGCCAGGCATGACTTCAATAAAGCTTCAGTTTACAAGGTGTGACTCAAATTGTGAGTCGTGGTCTCATCTACATTTTGATATGTACAGCTAGCACAGCTTGATCTTTTATATGTACAGCTAGCACAGCATGATCTTCCGTAGCCTTTTCTGCGCATTTGATAAGCTCTTTTCAATTTATTGTAAGCTTACATTTAAACATTACTCAACAGATGGCTTTGAAATGGGCGGATATTGGTCACCTAGCAAGCCCCAGGGAAGTGCACCTGAGATGGGTAAAGAGACTAGAGGAGGAGATGTTCAGGTATTACAGTTAGGGTTTACTTGCAGATATCTTCATTATGGTAACTACCTACAGGTCATCATCGTCATCATGGAGGATGATTGTAAATGAAGCAGCAACTTGATTATGGTGCTGTGTTGAAGAATTGCTTACTCTTTTCAGAACATAGACAGAGGCCCACTTTGCAGTATGCTCTGCATTACTGAGGAAGATCATAATGTAAGGATACTCTCAACGGATTTGCCTACCACCACGAGTTCTGTGTCTTGTAACAGGCAAGGCGATAAGGAGCGTGCTCACGGGCTCCCTATTTCTCCCCTCATGGACCGCAGAAAGGGCCAGGGCATCACCAAGTCACAGACAGGGGTAATACTATGAATGCTACCCCTCGATACTATTACTGCTACCCCTCAATACAAAGTACATTATGTTGAGACATGCATTTCACATATGCGTCGCGTTTGATTTTTCAGCACTGCAGTATTAGGATCGACTGACTGTGTGCACAGACTCACTCACATGAGTCACTGCATAGTGCCTATGAACCTTTTCATATGGCAGCTTAGGATCCTGTCACTTATCATGGCGAAGGCTCACTAGGGTGTGGCTCAGTGTCCATCATTGACGACTGCAGTAACTGAAATGAATGCATGTGACTTTCAATGGTATGGCCTCTGCATTGTTTTGAAGGTAGTTACGCGTGAACCTTCACCTTCCTCATCATGCATTTTTGAGGCTTTAAATAACTGACAACTGAATTCCCTTTCATTCCGTCGTTGCAGTTCTTTAATTTTGTGGCCCTCCCTATGTATCGTTCCATGGCTGATGCCTTCCCTTCGTGCTCACCCTTGTTGGAAGCTGTGAAGGAGAACTATGAATACTGGTCAGAGAAGGAGAAGCAATAAGCAATGGAGTGCCTCTCCTTCCACAGTGTCTTGATGACAAAGAAGTGATCGCTGATATCATATTCTTTATCATAGTCTTTGGAGCTGTTCTCATCACATTTATGCGGCTGTCCGATGTGGTCGAGTTTGATAATTACGTACTGGTTACAATGGGTTACATGGGCATTCTTCAAGCATGCAGCAGTTTGAGGATCGTGATCACTGCTAAAACCCTAAACCAGGAGCTAAAATCAGCAGTAACCCTGCAAGAACCTCTATGGTGACATGTATCACGGGCAAGCTAGCAAATGATGAATTGAAGATGGCCAGGGAGTAGTAATTGAGAGTTTTATGTATCGCCTACTTTTTTGTACTTCGTTAGGTACACTTAGCACAAATTTATTGATCCTACTGTAGCAGTTGTGAAGAGCTTTAGCAGAGGCCGTGATAATGCCTAATAGGCCATAAGGACATAATGGAAGTACAGTTGCTGTCTAAGTGATAATTGCTGACCGAGCAAAGAGCCCTTTGAGATGTTTTTGAATATCAGGAGCCATCATCCGGGCTGTTATATTTCATGAACATGTAATGTAATAGGAACAGTTGCTGTCTGAAGTGTCATATCTCAACAGGTTGTTGCTGTGCAAGGTTTGTGAGGTGCTGGTGCAATGTAAGTAGCCATGGCCTATAATACCTGAAGTGTGCATTGTTATAATTCTCCTTCCGTGATGGCAACCAGGTTTCAGGGCTCTGGCTTGTGTAATAATATGTCTTGGCGACAGTGGTGGTCTGTTGAGAAGTCTGTTAAGTGTCTCATTTCATAGTGTCCCTCACCCTCCTCTTATGTTATTGCTCCCCATCATCCTCAAGTAGTAGTGTTGTGGTACCTGAGACCTGTCAATTATGTATCAGTCACTGTCTTGGTCTGGTCTGTTGATTACACAGGACATAAAGGACATGAGAAGGCCGTTTTTTTATGCTTACAGCGTTGTCATTATAATCATTTTATCTTAACCTCCCTCATCCACACTTTCATCAAATGAGTGCTACTTAGGAAGTGTAACATTGTGATTATTGGAAAAGTCATCGTGATAATATGGTACAGTCCTTACATTTGAGTAGCAAGTAAATGAATATGCTCAGAGTTCGCGTGATGTATGCATCTTTTACTGCCCATTAATGTTTTACATATGTTCTATAACGTGGCTGCTAAGTTATAAGGGTATTTCAACAATTGAATTCTGTTGCAGGAGCCATGAAAGACCATTATTCCATACTGTGCCTTCTAGTAACAGACTAACCAACAACCTGTGTTGTACAATCAAAGGAGATGATAGAATGCTTTATTGTTGTTACCGTTTCAAAACCCTGTTGTTGTGTACCCTCGCTACTACGTTGTTATCTTGGTGTCACAGAAGACTATCAGGTCGCAAAAAACAAGTCCACCTTCTTGTAGAATAATATTGAAGAATAGAAGCTTGCTGAACAATGTAAAGTAATACAGAAGCGATCATAAGCAGATGTACAGAGCAGTCAGAATGTGTATTGTGTCTGACACACTGAATTTATTAAGCCCTGAAGTACTTATTAGGCAATCAAACTGCGCTTCACTGATAAGAAGCATGTATTGAGCACCACAACACCACCCTCTACTCATCATTATGCATGTGCTGCAGTTGCAAGGTATGCGCAGCTGAAGCAGTCCTTAGAGGTAAGTATGAAGCTCAGGCCTCCAGGGGCCCATGCCAGTTTCTGGGCCTGCCAAATTAAATAAAAAATTAGGGAAGTGAAGCATACTACATGCAACAACTCATACAACTAAGCATGATGATGCAACCTATGAATGCGTCATCATGATGATGCAGTCAGTTGCTGCTCGGGCACGACCATTCAATCAAGCATCCGGTACGTGTACCACTAAGAGAATCTTTTGAGCAGACACAGATTCGCTTAGTTATATCTTTACAGCAGCATGAATACAGTCCGACAGGCGGAGTACACTTTGTCCAGGCACTGAATCATTATAGCACTACTACTACTTGGTAGCCCAGTGTCATGTCAGGTGGCACTGAATCATTATAGCACTACTACTACTTGGTAGCCCAGTGTCATGTCAAGTGGCACTGAATCATTATAGCACTACTACTACTTGGTAGCCCAGTGTCATGTCAAGTGGCACTGAATCATTATAGCACTACTACTACTTGGTAGCCCAGTGTCATGTCAAGTGGCACTGAATCATTATAGCACTACTACTACTTGGTAGCCCAGTGTCATGTCAAGTGGCACTCGATCATTATAGCACTACTACTACTTGGTAGCCCAGTGTCATGTCAAGTGGCGCTCAATCATTATAGCACTACTACTACTTGGTAGCCCAGTGTCATGTCAGGTGGCACTGAATCATTATAGCACTACTACTACTTGGTAGCCCAGTGTCATGTCAGGTGGCACTGAATCATTATAGCACTACTACTACTTGGTAGCCCAGTGTCATGTCAAGTGGCACTGAATCATTATAGCACTACTACTACTTGGTAGCCCAGTGTCATGTCAGGTGGCACTGAATCATTATAGCACTACTACTACTTGGTAGCCCAGTGTCATGTCAGGTGGCACTCAATCATAGCAGATAGTGCTGCGACAAGAGATGAGGCAATATACACATAACGTTGAATCATACCTGGAAGTCTTTTAGGGGTATATGCACAACAGATGCTCCTGCAGATGCCCACATGTACAGCTTGGAGCCTTGGGCCACGATGGCTAACAAAGAGACACTTGCACCTGATGTTTCCTGGAAGGTACAAGAGGATTCAAGCATTTTATTTGGAAGGTACAAGAGGATTCAAGCATTTTGTTTGGAAGGTACAAGAGAATTCAAGCATTTTGTTTGGAAGGTACAAGAGAATTCAAGCATTTTGTTTGGAAGGTACAAGAGGATTCAAGCATTTTGTTTGGAAGGTACAAGAGGATTCAAGCACTTAGTTGCTGTGAGATTATATTCATGACATTAGATTTATCTCAGCTGCCAATTCAAGCATTATTGCTAGGCTGCCCAAACAACAAAAATGTACTGGATGGATGACAGTACTCCGCAGTATTGCTGCTGTAATTGTTACAGTCAACAGTATGAATTCACACATATGCCCACACCATGCACCTGGCTGGGTGCCCAGTCAAAGTCCGTAACCTCAGAAGCATGCTGAAGGACTGTACCCAGTTGCCCTGCCTCTAAATCCCAAACCCACACCACCTGAGGCATCACTTCACTGGTCGTGGCAAGGTAGCGACCGTCAGGGCTCCAGCGTATCACACCTGCTGGTAATAGTTTGATGTAGCCTTATAACGAAAGTCTACAACAAAAAATACTGAGGAATAAAACTGATGAACAGCAGGCACTTATTCATATCCCTGATGAGTGACAGTGCATCAAGACAAGTCTAATGACATTTCTTTCTTCTGTTAGATTGACATGCCTGTGAATGCACTAGTTTACATTGAATCATTTAAAGGGAGATATCAGGCCTTTCATTTCATCTCACCTATGCCCATCCTGGGGTTTGGCGTGCTCTTGTCCGGTATCTTGTGAGGTAGATGAGCAGGCAGCTCACACAGCAGGTATCTGGACCTTGTCTGATAGCCAGAGAGTGGGCAGCATGTGTATACATGTGTGGGCAGCATGTGTATACAAACGTCATAAAAAAGAATCAATTTTAACATCTGGTGTGACATCATCTCTGCTACCCCTCTCACCTCACTTTTGAGTACCCTAGATGGTGACTTGTTCATCAGAGAAAGACTTCCAACTGTGACACTGTTGTGGCTAGTGGGTGAACATTGAACAACATCCTCCTCCACCTCTCGATACAAAACCACACCTGGGTTTCTGGGACCAGTTAGGCTGATAGGGTGCTTCTCGTCCAGTAGTGGCTGCCAGGTCACATTATCCAAGATCCGCAATCTCTAAAAACAAGAGCATGTTAATAAATATCTCAGAGAAAAGGCAACAGTGTCATGAACTACCCAGAAATTAGGTATCCATGTCAGCATAGCATTGTCAGCATGTCGTCATGGCATGGTCTCCAGCTGAATCATCTGGATGCATGGCGCATGGGCAAGACCAAGACCTCAGAACTCATCACAATCCCCCATCTGGATGCATTGCGTATGGGCAAGACCATGACCTCACACCTCATCATAACCCCCTAAAGCCAGGAACTGCCCAGAGCTGTCCCAGGACATGCACTTGATGCCTAAACCATCCAATAGCTCCTGGTGCTCTGCTAGAATCCTGAGGGGTAGTTGAAGATCAATGAAAATGCAAGAAGCAGGCCCAAAGATTGTCAACAGAGGGTTGAACCTCATAGCAGAACACATTATAATGACAGCTGAATTGCACAAGACAGTTCACCTTCCATCAGTGACATGTATTGCCACTTTGCAGTACAGTGGCCCGTCCATCACTGCCAGGCAGGTACCGTCAGGTGACCATGAGAGGTCTACTGCATCAGAGGTGGCGGTACGGAAGTGTGATTGCTGATCCCATGACGATGTAAGGTAGATGCTGATGTGGTCATGGCAGTCATATCGCTGCAGCAATGTCGACAGGATTATGACTGTAAAAGACATGAAGAGGTCATTAACAATAATGCAAGCAGGAAGTGCGCTCAATCCTCAAATTCTGTGCTGTTCCACAGAAAGCACTACTACGCTGCTCAAGTTGGATACGAAAGGTTGAGCTCTCTTCCAACTACCAGATCAAGACAAGATGGTAGTTGACAGTTAGTACTGCTGTAAGACGCAGTTCACAGCAGTTAGTAGTTCACCTGTCAGTCATGTCATACAGCAAAGTCCTCTCAGTTTTATCTCTGAGGCTAGGTATTACCTCAAGCTGTGCCATGTACAACCCGCAAGGACTGAAGTCTATACTCTTTGTTGCTCCGCTTTTTGAGCCAGGTAGGTAATGACAGTGGCGATCCTAGAAGTAGCAATAGAAAAAGAGAGGGAGACATGTCAGTAAGTTACACTCTACAATACAAGAAAAAGTGAGTCTTATTATTTTACAAGCCTTGATGAAGGGGTTGTTAGCGCAAAGCAATATCAAGATAATCCGGATATATAATTATGTATGATAATCATTGTCAAAGTGTGGTGATGTCGATTTCATACACCTTGAGAGACCATACTGTGGTGCGGATGTGAAAGGACGCAGTCAGTACAACAGCTGTTCCGTCTGGCGACCATGTAGCAGCCTGCAGACAATTTAGAGCAACCAATATTGCGAAGAGTTACTGGACGAGTAAAACAAGTGATGAAGCATGGTTCAGTGGTGTTTGGACTTGTAAATCCCCCAGGATGAAAAGGTTCTGAAAAGGGTGACATCAATAAAATCAGCACCTGCACTCCTGCTGGTCCTTCATCAATTTTACAAGTCCAATCAGCTTGAACAGCTGACCATATTTGAATAATAGCCCTGCTAAAGAGCCCGCAGAGGATGTACATGGAGTTCGGGGACCACTGAAAATGATCGATTCGGTCAAGGCACGAGTAAAGCTGCACAACAGCCAGCGTCTCAGCGTCTCTAATGACTAATCTGTACTCTACTGCAGCTGCGACATATCGCCCGTCTGGAGAGAAGGTAGGTTGTGGGCCAGAGCATTTGTAAGTTTCACTAAAGTCCATTGGAAAGGTGTACTTATGGCACACATCTGCGACATATTGCGTTTCAGGAATAAAGTATGGGAGGTTCATCCAAAATTTGAAAGTGAAGCGGGAGAGGATTTGAACAACGTCAGTGTTAGACTGCATTATCACATCAAATTATCTAAGATGGATGATGACAACAGGATTCAACTGAAGAGGCAGTTTGCAGACTTTCTTGAACATGAATTCGTCACCCCTGATAATCCGCAGTGGACATATGGACAAGACGGACTTCGAGAGCTGTGTAGCCAGGGAAGTTCAGGCCTGAAGCTGACCAAGCTTATCAATAAACGGCTCATGGTCAGCGAGCACCACCTTCGAGAATTCGACCCAGAGCTGTTACAGGTTTGACATTCGTATTAGAGAACAACATCAGGACCCTTGTATTATTATATTCTCACGCACTGATTTCAATTGTTCCACAGAAAATCCTGCAGCATCCTGCAGAGGCTCTGCCAGCTTTTCAAGATGCAGTAAAAGAGTGTGCTCGTAATAACGGAGAAATTGGAAAGCTGATCCAGGTGGGTTTTTGATCATGTTATATCTCAGGCCTAACTGTTTCTTCTCAGCGCGCTGTCTCTTGCTTCATTCACTTTCATTTCAGCAGCATGTCATTTTCTCCCATGCGCATTTGATAAGCTCGTAAGGTTCTGTTGTGTGCAATTGACTGACCAGTCTTGACCTTTGCACCATGAAAGCCTTGCTGATGTGCTCAGACTTCACGCATTTGATGCCAAACTGATCCATTCATGGTCCGACAGGAACGTGAAGAGCTGCATGTAGGTCTGAAGGGTGACTTTGGACGTCATGAAGTGTCCCCCAGGGAGTTGACTTCAGAACGCATAAATCAGCTAGTTTGTGTCTTTGGGATTGTCACCAAATGCTCCCTTGTACGGCCCAAGGTGCGCTGTTCCCCATTACCTGAAAATGACTCTCTTGAGCACCAGAGAGAATTGACATATCTGTTGGCGCTGTAGAAAGCTAGAAAAACTTGAGGTTTCATGCAGATAGCCCAAGCTTTGATAAAGCAACCTTAGTTCATTCATTTTAGTAAGTCTACCCCCTATTGTTTCATTGCTTCTGAATCAGGTTGTCAAAAGTGTTCACTATTGTGAGAAGACAAAGCTCTTCACGACTCGAGAGTACCGGGATGTGACTTCGTTGGCTGGCCTGCCTACTGGAGCACAATATCCCACCAAGGTGTGTCTGAAGATGGAAATCAAACACTGAATCACAGCTGGTATTTAAAACAATGATGAGTGCTTGTTTTCTAGCTGCCCTGTCTTTTTGTGCGCAGCATTCTTCCAAGGAGGCTATGATAATATTTTGAATAAGATAAATGTTTACCAGCAGGGATTGTTTCTGCTACTGTGGTGCAAGAGATCTGTCTACTGCCTTGCGGCACTGCACAATTATAACTTTTTCCAATTGAACAGGAGAGCAGACTGTTTGTTCTTGTTTCAATGCCTTGTTCTGACCATGAATATTTATTACCTTATACACATGATCTTGTGACTTAAATTATCTTCTCCTCATAACAGGATGACAATGGTAACTTGCTGACCACCGAGTATGGTCTGTGTGTCTTCAAGGACAGCCAGGTTGTCACCATCCAGGAGCTTCCGGAAACTGCACCTCCAGGTCAGATGCCTCACTCAACAGAAATCATCTTGGAGGATGACTTGGTGGATAAGGTGAAGCCTGGAGACAGAGTCAGCATCCTGGGCATGTACAAGGCTGTGTCAGGGAGCAGAGTGTCCTCATTCCACGGGGGGGTGTTCAAGGTAACAGGATGCAGATCAAAATAGCAGATTGAATCCATTGTTGGTGTGTACAGAAAGCCAATCAAGGCTGCTTTCCATAGAGCGCCAGTGTCTATAATGCATTAACATTTGTTCCGGACACACCCATGGCACTCATCATAATGACATTTTCATGTGTGGCATGTTTCGATCCGCCACCGTTCTCATCGTACTGGATTAAGTGACATAACTCATGACCTCAGGCACTAAATCATGTTGTAAGATCCACCACCATAGTGCAGATTCATAGGCTGTGAGACCTGATATCATGCGCATGTTGTAAGATCCACCACGATAGTGCAGATTCATAGGCTGTGAGACCTGATATCATGCGCATGTTGTAAGATCTACCACCATAGTGCAGATTCATAGGCTGTGAGATCTGATATCATGCACATGTTGTAAGATCCACCACGATAGTGCAGATTCATAGGCTGTGAGACCTGATATCATGCGCATGTTGT